>WNHD01003014.1:0-26413 GCA_011057455.1 Ganaspis sp. Gsp50
ATTCAAGAATACATATTCTAGGTCCGAATCTAAGAATAAAGTAGATTAGATCCAATGCATTTTTGCATTGAACCAAGAAAACTTTTTTCTCAGTGTTCTGATAATTTTTGATCCTCGTTTTTTTTCTGGCAGGGTTTTCCTTTTATCTTGTTTTTTTCTTTTCAATGATTATTTGCCCTATTATCCATTTTTAAAGACCTTTATTCTCTATACTATTGCATTCAATTTTATCTGAATTATCATTGTCTTCATATTTTTCTTATCAACTTTTGTTTTTCTATTTTACAGAAGCTTTGGAGTCTTCCTATCCTTATTTTGAAAATCCATTTTCTCGTCTCCTTACAATTTTTTGTGGACTCTTCTCTCTTTTTTCATCTTCTTTTCTCTGTACTCTGAATTTCCTAAGGATCTTTAATTTCTGCTCCTTTCATGTTTTTTGAAGTTTTTCTCTTGCAATCACTGATTTGTTGCAAATTACCGAATTCGGTTATAATTTACATGTTTACAGTAAATTTACGTGCATCTTGTTTAAATTAAAAAAAACTTGGGCTCAAATTAAGTACGGTTGAGTGCTCAACTTGAGTTGCAGCAGAAATGAACAAAATAGACGGTACCACATTCTATATCGCTTAGCAGTGCTCAATTTGAGCCTGCTGATGAAGTGAGCAGAAGTATTTTCTTTTTTTTCAGTCTTTTTTTTTTGTCTTCGTCGGTATCTTCTTGTAATCGTGTTTCAAATCGTAAGTGAAAACGTATTTAATTAAAATAAATTACTTACAATTAAGTAAAATTTACACAAGCACACGGAGAAAAATTGCAAGTTAAATTTACCTGATTTAGTTAAGTAAAATCTACTTAACATCGCTTAAATAATATTTACCTAACGTTTATATATTTGAAAATAATATTTAAGTATTCAAAAAATTTTAACCACCCACCCCCCTATGTAAGACTTTTTATACAGTAAGAATTAGAAATTAACATGGGATGTAAGATTTCATTGGACCACCCCCCCTCCCTATAACCCTTACGTAATTTATGGACGGTCCCTTAAGTAATTTTTACCTAAGTTTTAGGCTCATTTCACTAGCGGTTTTTCTCCGTGCAATTGAGTTTAACTGTACTTATAGAAAAGTTGTTGGGTAATATTTAAATGAGCGCTTCTGATTGATATAGATAGAATTAATGAGCACTTTTGAATGTTTGGCAGTACACATGTGCTGGCTATGTAAATAATCTCTACTGCTTCGTTGCTACGTTGGTATATGTTTCGTGGCATATGCTTTTGACTCTCTCTCTTTCTCTCTCTCTCCAGCACTAACTTTTCGACCTACCCCAATTTCACTTTCGTTCACGCTTTATACGACATCAGTTGTTCTGCTTTTGGGCTTTCACACCTCGTAACACACAATATAGAATTCGAATGTTTTCCTAGAATCAGCTGTTATTTTCAAATACCGTAAATTGTGCTTTTTTGATACTTTTATTCATTACCAATGTTAAAAATTCTATGTTCTTTAAAATCTATTGCATAGATTAATTTTATTATAAACAAAAGTATAAAATATATAGATTTCGTAGTTATTATTTTACAAATTGTTAAATTAATACGAAAAATGTGTAAACAAGAACGATTTCGTGCAATAATATTGAATCTGAATTTCAGTTTTTCTGTTACAGTTTTGAAAATACATTTAAGTGGGGATAATACTTTTTATTTAAATAAACGTTTAGAATTAATGACACTATCTCCCAACGTTTTTCTTTTGTACAGTTAACTCTATGAATAGTGCCGCTTTGCTTTTGTTCTCTCTCGAGCGTCCTTTGTTTTCTTTGTTCAAATCTTCGGCACTATTCGTAGAGTTGACTGTATATAAAAAAATGAAAAAACGCATTTTTGCAATTATTACACTTTACAAATATTTATTTCCAACTTGAAAAGATTCTATTTTGCCATATCTTTTAACAAACTTCGAAAGTTAATACTCTCTTCGAAAGTAAATACTCTCTTCGAAAGTAAATACTCTCTTCGAAAGTAAAAATTGCCTTTCAGTTTTTTAAAACTGATAGGCAATTTTTTAATTATTGCAAACTTGTCGCAAAAATAGTTGCAAACTTGAGTTTCTTAGTTTAAGAAAAAATAAACGTATCTTAATCTAATAAACGTAACGTTGATGTGTAACATAATTATTGTCTCTAAATTGAACGACACGATAATACATATTGCCACCTGGTGAAAAATACATTAATTTGATGCGAGATTTGATACTCAAAATTACCAAGCAAGTAGAAATAGTAGATTCCGAGTAAATCCCAATTATAGAATCGAGACTTGTTTCCTAAAGCAAACTGGGGAAAATAGATTTAGAGCACTAATCATAAACTATGTTTAACATAAAGAATACATCTCGGAAATCCGATAGACACATCTACGCACGTAACGTTCGTTATCCAAGTTCTAATTACTCCTCCTACGGAGGCAGTTATAAGCCCCATTCTTGTTATACGATGCATGTGTGTCTATCTATGTATAGAGAGAGTGTAGGAAGGACGGAATAGTTAGAAGCGTATAGCAACCTGTAGCGGCGGCATCGTGAGAAGGAGTGGAGCCACCCCTTTTCGTAGCCAGGGAGTAGAGCCCGAACGTTGAAAAAAGAGAAAAAGAGTGAAGCGTCGCTCTCGTAATTAAGGACCAGAGAGACATCGATCGGTTCCTATATACGCGCTGGGTGGACTTTGGGGGTGGTTGGGAGGGAGGGAAGCGGGTGACCCGAACCTACCCTAAATCGAAGAAGCATGGGACACACCCTGGAAGAAAATGGAAGGGGTTTTGATGTGGGTGGCTGCGGATGCTCGGGGATGAGACAGGTACCCTACTCCCGATATCTTATTTCGTATCCCCCTCGCCCGCCTCGTGGCGGCGAGTCTTCGGGATCGCGTCGCGTACCGGCGTGCAATCCCCCTCGTCACGCCAATGAGGGGTATAGACGGGGCAGGTGTGCGAGCCACAATGGAAGACGCTGCCGCGAGAGCGAGATAAAATAACCCCGGCAAAAGAGAGAAAGAGTGAGGCAGTGGCAACGCCCATTTTTTGATAAGCTAGTTACCCACCTTCCTGCCTCCAGTTGGGGTGGCAGCAACCCAGCTGGAGTATGGGGCTTCTACGGAGATCAATAACTGCATAAAAATAAAGTGAGCCTCTGGCCCGCTACCTTTAACCCACCTCTACCCATAGCACCCACACCTTCAAACCACCCCACCTTCACCTTTCCTCCTCTTTCATCCTCCTTTTCTCTATCTTTCTCTACCTTTCTCTCTCTCTCTTGGTCCGCTCTTTCCTCATCTTCCACCCCTCTTTTATAACCACCTCTGCCCCCTTCTCACCTCACTTAATCAGCCAACTCCTTTGGCCCTTTTCTTCCTTCCTTCTCTTTTCATCTTCTCTTCGTTGTCTCTCTTCTCTTCTCAAGGGCTTTTCTATTCCTTGCTTCTCAACCCATTTTTTTCTCTCACTTCTCTTGTTTTTTTGTTTTCTATTACCCATCTTTTCTTTTTTTCTCTTCTCTGCCTGTTCCATCTCTTGTTCCACGTCTTTTTTTCTCATCTTTGGTCTCATCTTTGGTCTCTTCTCTTCTTGTCCCATCTCTTTTTGTCCTTTCTCTTCTTGCACCTTCGATCTTTTTTTGTTTCTTCTCTTGACTTGTATATTTTTCTCCTCTTTGGATTTATCTTCTCTTGTCAAATCTCTTTCTATCTTTTCTCTTCTTGTCCCATCTCTTCTTGTCCCATCTCTTTTTGACTTTTCTCTTTTGGTCTCATGGATCTTTTTTTTCTTCTCTTGCCTTGTATATTTTTCTCATCTTTGGTTTTACCTTCTCTTGTTACTTTTCTTTCTGTCTCTTCTCTTTTTGTTCCATCTCTTGTTCCACGTCTTTTTTCTCATCTTTGGTCTCATCTTTTCTTGTCCCATTTCTTTTTGTCCTTTCTTTTTTTGTCCTTTCTCTTTTTCTCTCTTCTTCTCTTGCTTCTTCTCTTGACTCAAGTCGTCTTTTCTCATTTTTGTTTCCATCTCTTTTTGTCCTTTCTCTTTTTGTTCCTTTTCTTGTCAACGTCTTCTTTTCTCATCTTTGGTATCATTTCCTGTTGTTCCATCCCCTTTTGTCCCTTATCTTCTTGTTCCCTCTTTTTCCCACATTTTCTTTTCTCATCTTTTGTTATCTTTTTTTATCTCACCTTTTCTTGTCCCTTCTCTTGTATCTTTTTTACGCGTCTTATTTTCTCATCTTTGGTCTCATTTCATTTTGTCCTATCTTGTTTTTTCACTTCTCTTCTTGTTCCTTCTTTTGTCCCACATCTTTTATATTTAATTTATGTTTTCAACATTTATTCTTGAATTTAATTAGCTATTAGTGTTTCTAACAAATAAAATAAGAATTAAAATTTCGTACGGACGGTGGGATCGAACCTGCGATGCACGTATGTATAAATCCGACGCGCTAGCCACGAGGCTATTGAAGTTTTGATTTCTATTTCATACATTTTGCTCATCTATTCTTAACTTGTTTTTTCTTATCCCTTCTTCTTTTAAAAAGAGAAACAAATTTAGAAAAAAGAGAAAATAATTTGGAAAGAAAAAATCAAATTTAAAAAGAAAAGCATTTAAAAAGAAAAACATTTTAAAAGAAAAGAAAGCCTTGTCCTTTTGATAGATTTTCTTCTTTTTATCTCTTTTTTTGCAATTTACCCTTAAACAAATTTTGTATCTTTTGTTTATAACAGACAATCGTCGTATTGTTTCGAAATAGAATTAAACTGTGAGATTAAAATTTACAGTATAAGATATGGTTTGTGTCGAAAAATGAAACGTGACTTATAAAACTTCTCCGAGAAGAAGCCACATACTTTACGCTACCTTTGAGTACGTCGGTGTAAATATGCGCTTATTTGGAAAGTTTCTATAAGACTTAGTTACTGCTATGTATGTATTTTACCAACCATAAGTTCGTATATATTATGCTTCAACTATCTTATGTTATCTTGGATGTACTATCTTATCAACAACTTTTACTATTTTCAAATGCTTTTTAACAAAATGTTTTTTAACAACTGTTTTTTATTTGATCTATCAACAACTATTATTATAAATGTTTTTTCTATCAACTTTCTTTCTTTTTCTTTCTACTCGCCTCTGTTTCTTATGTTTTTCACCATTTTGTACCCTTCATTTTATTTGCTTATTGTATTTCTTCCCTTTTATCTCTTTCGTCTGTTTTTCTTTTACTTTTTGCTTCCTCAAGAGGAAGCTTTGTTTAATTTATTTTTCTTACTCACTTTCTGTTTTTTAGTACATTTCTTTTTCTTTTTTCTTTTTTACTTCTTTATGCATTCACTTCTTCTTTTCTTCTAAATCATATATTGTATTTTAAAATCTTGTTATATTTTTTTTAAATCTATATTGCTTTTGTTTCTTTTGACCACAACTGTTGTCTTATATAATCTTTTCTTCTTTTATGGCCATCTTTTTCATCTTTCTATCTTCCTATCTTTCTGTAATTTCATAATTTCTTGTTCCTTTACTCATAGATCGTTCATAAATGAATAAGTGCCACTCTAGGAAGAGGGGATCAAGAATATTGTGTCATTCCAGGGCATTCCTTCTTCCTTCACCTATCGCTTTCTTTCTTTACTCATTCTTTCTTTATTCATCGCTTCTTTTTTCTTTACCTATTCTTTGTTTCTTTATTCATCGCATTTTTTTTCTGCAATCATTCCTTGTTTCTTTATTCGTCCCTTCTTCATTCATTTCTTCTTCATTCATTCCTTCTTCATTCATTTCTTCTTCATTCATTCCTACTTCATTCGTCCCTTCTGCATTCATTTCTTTTTCATTCATTTCTTCTTCATTCGATCCTTCTTCATTCGATCCTTCTTCATTTATTTCTTCTTCATTTATTCCTTCTTTCTTCGTTCATCACTTCTCCTTTCTTTACTCATCCTTTTTTCATGTTTGCTCACTCACCCCTTTATCTTCTCTTACTTATTTTCATTCTTACACTCACTAATACCCTTTTCTTACCTTTATTATCCCCTTCCTTATACTCTCACCTATACTCGTTTCTTTTATCACCCACCCCTTTTGATTTTCCTCTTGCCCTTTCTCACCCCCGACGCATCCTTTTTCTCCTTCTGCCTCCTCCTTCTCTTTTCTTCTATATACGCTTTCATCTTCCACACCCTCCAATGAGATCCAGAGGTTATTGCCTGTATTTTCTTAAGGGATGAATTCCCTGCGGCTCGAGAGAGCCATACAGCGAAAAGAGTGCGAGGAAGAGAGAGAAGGGGATTTAGAAAGAGAAAGAAAAAGAAAGAGCGAGAGAGAGCGAAAGAGAGAAATGAAGACAAAGAGAGACACAGAGAGATATAGAGAGTTAGAAAGAGAAAGACAACGAGAGAGAAAAAAGAGGGAGAAAGAATGCAAAAAATCAAGTGAGAAAAAGAGAGAAAGAGGGTGGAAAAGGAGGGGATGCAAGATCTGCCCGGCAAGGTACGATAACGCGAACTGAAGTGAGGTTACGTGTCCTTATGGAAAGAACGGGGAATGGGAGAGGACGGAGATGAAACACGTAAAAGGGCATCGGTGGTGATGCTGATGATGCGAGAGCTAGGGTGGCCTCTTAAAAAGTATATGACCGCGTTCCTCTTATTGCGCTTTTGTATTAGATTCTCCGTTATTCGAACGTTATGCAGAATCTTGAGCACTGAATTTTTATACACGGCATGTTGAACTTCACTTCGCTCGAAGTAGACGTGCGGAAATAACAACCTTCGGGACTTGTCGCAAAAGAGGCTCCGTTTCGAAATACGAATTACCATACATATTAATAGCAAGCAAGTAAGCTCAGGCTTCGGAAAAAATTTGATATTCGAAAATAATGTGTCAATGGTAGGCACGTTCTTTTAACATTAATTTACTATAGTATGAATTTTAATTACAATTTTGATTTTTTTGTTAATTTATTTATCACTTGATTATTCTACACTGAAAACATAATTAGTGCTATCATAACAAAGTATAAATGGTTGCATAAAAGGGTTATATTAATTTTGTTTGGTAACTACTGCTTTACTATTTTTCTACTTTTCTACTATACTACTTTTCTACTATACTACTTTTCTACTATACTACTTTTCTACTATACTACTTTTCTACTGTACTACTTTTCTACTGTACTACTTTTCTACTGTACTACAATTCTACTATACTATACTTTTCTGCGCTTTACTTTTTTACGTTACTACTTTACGTTTACTTTAATTTTACTTTACTATTTTACTTTTTCGTTATTTTACTACAGTGAACTCAATGAATAGTGCCGCAGATTTGCAAAAAGAAAACAAAGAACACTCGAGTGAGAACAAAAGAAAAGCGACACTATTAGTAGAGTTTTAGTGAAATTATTCATAGAGTTGACTGTACTTGTTGTTTCTTGAATAGCTCTTTTGTATATTGTCGAGAAAAACTGTTTTTGTCAGCAGATAATTAAAAAGAAAGCTTTAATCGATTACTATGCACATTTAGTAAAATTAACTAAAGAAATTGGTAGAATCAATCATCTACGTTGTCATCTTATGTACCAGTAAATTTAACCAATTACATAGTAAATTTAATCAATTACATAGTAAATTTAACCAATTACATAGTAAATTCAACCAAACAAAACTATTAATCCTTCTATCCAACTATTTACGTGGTTAATAGTACCAATTATTTTTTTCAGTGTGATAAATTGCACGTATTTTCTATGACAAACAAAGAACTTTAATTCGTTAAAATATTAATACTGAAAAAGAAAAGTTTTCTACTAAAGAGAAACTTTTTTTAAACTGCACCGTATTTTAGATAAAGAAAAATAATTAATATTTAAATGTGCCTTGACCGTGTGCTACGTAATTAAATTCTCCCCCTCTAAAGAGAACGTTTGCCCTGTTTCCGTGAAAATGCATGTGGGTCCTTCGTGGAAGTGATTTTAAGGGGTAGTTTTTTGTGCCTGGATTTACTCGGAACGTGCGTCGTGTGTTTTAAGCAAGTATACGCATATGTGAACAAGTCCGGGGAAGCGGAAGACGACGTTTCTTTCGTACGAAAGCAATTTTCAGATTGCCAGTAATTTAGTGGCGTAAATAGGTAGGCAGCAGGAGGGGGTGAGTGAGGGGGTATGTTCTATGGATAATGGGGTGAGGGTTTTCGAGAGGGTTTGAAGCGCACGCATCTTTGGATTAAGGCTAAAAAGGAAGGGGTTAAAGTGAGGTCGTTTTCATAGCTAGGTACGTAACCTGGTACTACCTACATATGTACGCATTTTGTTGGACTAAAGGGGGTTTTACTGACTATATTCCTCATACCGGAAAGTGGGTATTACGTTCAGGTAACCGGAATAGAAACGATTTTCTCCTGAGAGTCTTGTTGAGAAAATCCTGTCAGTTCATACGTATTTCAATAGATCACTTAAAATGAAGTTTTATGTTAAATAATTGTTGGAATTTGTAATTTTTTCTCCTCTTGTTTTCAGCTTTTATTATCCTTTGTACTTTTTTTTCTTTTTTTCGGAAGGCATGCATTAATGTCAACGTTTATCGTCGTTGCATTTTACTTCCTGAAGAAATATCTTTTATTAATTTTTTGGGTTATTTGATGGGATGTTAATTTTTTTATTGATTATCTTTTGGTCGATTTATTTTGTAATTTACGTTCTTTATTTATATTTTCATTTATGTTTACATATTTATATTTTTTATATTTTTGATATTTTATAATTTTTATATTTTGTATATTTTTGTATATTTTGTATATTTTTGATATTTTTTTGATATTTTTGATATTTTATGATTTTGATATTTTGTATATTTTTGTATATTTTGTATATTTTGTATATTTTTGTATATTTTGTATATTTTTGTATATTTTGTATATTTTATATATTTTGTATTTTAATTTTTTTTTCTTTATAGATTCTTTGTTTCTTTTTGTTTATATCTATATGCGCCTATATTTTAATACATCTTTACGTATGTTCGTAATTCCTAATACAGTCAACTCTATGAATAGTGCCATCATGAATATAGTACCATCATGAATAGTACACCATCATGATTAGTGTCACTTCTTGAATTTCAGCTCGAGTGTTCCCTCTTTTTGGCGATCCTGTTGTAAGCATGAGTGCGACGCAAATACTTCAGGCACACTCGAGAATAAGATACGTTTTCCGAGAAAAATTTTATCGACTTGCAACTCTGCGGCACAATTCAAAGAGTCGACTGTATAGTAATTCCCTTATGGTATACCCAATTTGCAAAAAATTCAAACAAATCGTAACTTACAAAGAAACTAGTAAAGTTTTTTTTAATCTAAAACAAGCTTTTTTATTCTAAACTCAATAATTTTTTTCAATTAAAACTTTCAGTCTTTTTAGTCGAAACTTGATGGTGTTTGTAATCCTAACTTGATGCATTTTGTAGTCGAAACTTGGTAGTTTTTGTTTAGTCAAAATTTGATGTGGTTTTTATAAACGAAACTTGAAGTTTTATTTGACTGAATTAAAGGTTTTTTAAATCGATATAGTTGAGAGAGTAAAATTTTGTGAGCTGAATAATAAAATTGTTTAAAAAATGGTTATGTAGGGAATTTTATGATTTTTGGAATAAATTGTAGTTGGATGAAAAAATCAGTGTCATTTCGCCAAGGGTAAAAGAATCTTTTCATGGGCATGAGAGACGCAGCGATCCGCTTTCGTACATAAATCAAGTGTGTAGGGTAGGTCAGCTCCGAGCTATCCTCTGAGGGTTAAAACTTTCAGACTTAGGGGTCTCCTCGAGACACGCAAATTTAGGGTGGGTCGTTCTTTCGTGTGAGATACGGATATTTTTACCTTTCGACAAATATGATACCTCTTTGCAACCCAGACTTTTAGCACTTTTTACCGCACTTTTGCAACATTTTATATCATAAACGTGTTGAATTAAGTTAGCCTCGATTCTTTAAAACGGTCATATGGTTGTAACTTTTATCATTATTGTAACTAGTGTAATTATTGAAACTTGTATACTTGTTGAAACTTATCTAATTATTGAAACTTGCATAATTATTATAATTATTATAATTTGTATAATTAATGGATTTTTAATTTATTTATAAAACTGAAAATTGAAAAGAAATTGTAAATAATTAATATATTGATCTTAACGAACTAGTTTATCTAACAATATTCTCTAAAACCTAACAGAGGTGTAGCAACTCTTTTTGAAATGAATAATAAATTTATTTTATAATAAAAATGATAATAATCTGTATTCAGAAAATTTGTATAAAAATAACTATATTTTATAACTGTAGATTAAATTTAAATTCATGTTTTCATAATTGTTTAAATTGAAATTTCATATAATTTAATATTGCATGTCCTTTTTATTTTTCAGAATCCAATCACTTATTTTGAAAAGACGACTATACCTGTAACTTCCTGAAGGGTGAGTTTTTCTTTGCAATTGTATTCTTTTGTTTAGTTTTGTTATATTTGCTATTTTACTTTTTTTTTTGAAATAACAAATAACAAAACTAAACAAATATAATTAGAAATAAGTTTATTATCAGTTTCTTAGCTGATTGGGCGATTTGTTTTATTGTTTTAACAATTGCTTGCTGTTCAGCAGTCCTTTTTATTGTCTAATAAAAAAATTGTTTAGCAATTTATTTGCTAATTAAGCAATTGTTGCCTTATCAATTTACTAACGAATCTATAGTTATTAATTTGATAGTATAGCTTTTTTTCCGTGAGGCAAAAAAAAACAATTATAATGGGCTAGAGTACAACGTTTATAGCATAAATGTTCAAGAAAATCATTTTTGCTTTTCATTTTCGTTAGTAATTTACAGAATATTTGTAGCATTTAGTTTAAAATATGTGACCATACACGACAAAAGGTATCTTATGCGCTCCCACGTGAAAAAAGTCCTTGGAAAGTGCTCCCTGGAATTTCCTACAGGAAATTGCATATTAATAAAAATTATTAATAAAAATTATTAATAAAAATATTAATAAAAATTACATTATTTATAATTGTAGGCATTTTTTTTAAATGCGTCGCAAATTTACTAAATTAAACACTTTGTTCAACACTAATTATTATACATTATAGTTTCATACTCAAAAACATTAGATTTTTATTAGTAATTTTTTTTATTACTTTTCTTAATATTCAAATCAAGTGGTTTTTCAAATCTGCAAAGAAATTTGCAAGAAAACTACTCCGTTTGTGTAGAAAATTCGCTCTATTTTCACAATAAAGTTATTCTATTTAGCCGAATTGTATTTCCATTTTCACCGAATTTTACTGCTATTTTCGCTGAACTGTGCTTTATTTTTACAAAAAAAAAAAGTTGCACATTTGTTTAAAAACTTATTTCAGTATGTTCCTTTGCTGTCTTCTTTTGCAAACACCCTGATTTTAGTTATATTTTGAGAAAATCATGGAATCCAAAATTCTTTCGAAATTTGTTACGAATCAAAAATTCTTTAGAATCGAAATTAGAAGATTCTTCAAAGAATTGTATAGCTTGCAAGCTTGCGGATTGCAGTCTTTAGAGATTGTCTAGAGTCAAAAATTGGCACTAATGAGGTTGATGGACTGGGATTGGAGCGGAAGTGATTGTTGCAGCAACGTTCTAGTAACGAAACAGAAGGAAAAAATAGGCGAGGATAGCGGTAGTACGTCAACGTGCAGCCCCAAGCCGGAAGTAAGGACACGCATGTATCTGCCCGATTTGATACTAAATCAGGCATCGCGTTAGTAAATAAAAGTCCGTGCATAGGGGTGCCTTGTACGTTTATCGTCTAATGCAGCGTGTCTAACCGCAGCTCGGCTCCACTATCCTATTTTTACTTTCAGACTTTCACGCGTTCTCAAACGCTGAAAAATCTCTTTCACTCTCATAGTCTCTCACTCTCCCTTCCCTCTCTTGTCTCTCGCTTTTCAAACTACCCTCCGACTCTCGAGGGCATTGACATTCGAAAAACCTCTCTCTCGCAGTTTTTTTTACGACACACCAACAACTTTGGATGCCAGGAACAGGTTTCGTGAATCTGACGCTTTCGCTCTCGTTATATCCTCTTTTTTGTCCCCCTCTCTTTTCTTCCTTTTTTTTTGAACTCTTTGGAGCTTTTTCGAGTTGATGGTGCCACGGTGAAACTTAGTCTCGCAGGAAGAGAAAGGGAGTTTTGAAAAGGGGTTGATGGGAGTGCAATACTTTTCCGTGAGACGGCACCAGTGTCGTCGGCCCTGAGGGGTGGGTTCGGGCTGGACGGGGTGTGCGTGGGTCAACGACCGCAGTTGGGGTGGCTTCCACCCACCAACATCCCTCTGCCAACTCACGTTGCCGCGGTCGTAGGTTGAGGCAGGTTAGGCTTAGCTTAGGGTTCAATATCGGGGAAAACGCGGGCTTTTATTTGATCGTTCGCAATGTTCTGCTATCTGCCCCACCCCTCGCTCTTGTCGTTTCATCCCCCCTCGCCACCCATCTCTCTTTTTCTCTCTTGTGCCCCTGAATCTCCCTCTAGCTCGTGCTAGAGGCTACGCGGGGCAAAAAAAAGTAGCGAGGAAAAGAGAGAGGTATCAAGTTTGCATGCGTGCACGCATTACACGCGGTATTCACTCTATGATCCTCTGAATACACTACGTAAATGATAGCTCGAGTGAACGATACGGAAAGGGGTGCATTCAACACCGACCTACGGATGGAAAAAATCACTCGATCTACGTCCTACATATGCGGCATTATTCCTCAAGTGTCACTGTCGAATAATCAAGTTTCATCTCCATTCAACTTTGGGCAGCTTTATCTTCTTTTCGAAAGTCAATTTTACAATGGAAAAAATAAATTTGTATTTTTAGCCAATTTTTTATGTGCATTTTTTAAATGGTTGGTTAAGGGATTATTTGTTTGGTTAAGTTTACCATGTAATTAATTTTATTGGTTACTTGATCTTTACTATACGGAGTAAAAAAGTTAGCTCTTTTAGCGAATTCTTAGCTATTCCAGATAAATGGGTTTGCTATTCTGCCGTACATTTTTAAAAAGTCACTATCTAGAAGAGGTAGATAGTGACTTTTTAAAAATGTACGGCAGTATTGTAAGGGTAGCAAACTTTTTTAGCTGTAATAGAATTAACTAAAGCAGCTAATATATTTTGCTGTATTGGCTAATTATTAGTTATATAGTAGCTGAAAGTTTGCTATCTATATAATAGCAAACTCATTTTTGTCAGTGTACAGACAACAAGGTAGATGGTTGATTCCACAAGTTTCTTAAGTTAATTTTATTTTATTGAAAAATGTACCACGTTTTGTTCAAATTTCTTCTGTTACTATTCTGCTTTTTGTTCGTGCATCATATATTCTTTACACTGAAAAAACTAAAGTGATTACTAGTGGAAATTTAGTAAAATTAACCTTAGAAACTGGTAAAACTAACCACTTGATTAGTTAATTTAACCTGGAAAGTAGTTAATTTAACCAATTATTTGGTAAATATTAAATAGTACCATTTATTTTTTTCAGTGATATTCAAATTCCATAAATTGTTGTGCACGCACACTGAAAAAAGTAAAGTGATTACTAGTGGCAATTCAGTAAAATGAACCTTAAAAACTGGTAAAACGAACCATTTGGTTAGTTAATATTTATCCTGAAAAGTAGTTAATTTAACCCATTACTTGGTGAATATAACCCAAGAAAACTAGTAATCCTTTTACCCAACCATTTGCATGGTGAATAGTACCATTTATTTTTTTCGGTGCAAGTGTCATAATTGTATACTATACTGAAAAGAATGAAAGTGATTATTATGTACATTTAGTAGAATTAACCAAAAAAATTGGTAGAATCAACCATCTACGTTATGTTATCTTAACCAGGTAAAGTTATCTTAACCAGGTAAAGTTATCTTATCTAGTAAAGTTGCCTTAACTATAGTAAAGTTATCTTAATTAGTAAAGTTATCTTAACTATTAAAGTTATCTTAACTATGAAAGTTAATCAATCACATCGTAAATTTAACCAAATAAAACTAGTAATCCTTTTAACTAACTATTTACGTGGTTAAAAGTATGCCAATTATTTTTTTTGATGTACTTATAGCAATGTATTATGAAACGTATGGTATATATGAATCATATGCATTCTTCTGTTTTTTCCGTAAAGTTTTTTGAGTTTCGAAACAATGTTATTATTATTATTATTGAGCTTAATACGTAATTATGCTTTGAGGAACTAAAAATCTTGATCCAATAATATCTAGTATTAATATGACGAGATTCATCTTTCTCATTTGTAAAAAAAATTCAAAAATGAAAGTATTACAATATTCCCTTTGTTATGAAGCTTATTTAAAAGTTTTAATTTTTGCAATTAAAAATTCGTTATTTTTAATCTTTTCTGCCCAAAGCCATGCGAAAAACCGCTTTCTCTATCTGAATTTGTAACTTTTAACAACTTTTTAATTGTGTTAAGCAAGTTTTTACCCAATTAAATTACATTCAAAGGAAAACCGCTACACATTTCTTTTTGTGCACATAATATAAATGATAATGTATAGTGGATATTAAAATATTATAATTAACTAAATAATTACCAGTATTTTAAACTTTGACTAAAGCTTGTATAAAAACTCTCGTGATTACTCTTTAGGTTCAAATAAAGATATTCGCACTTATTTTAAGTCAAAAGTCTTCACTGAACTTAGAATAAGTCTTCTAACATTAGAACAAGTACAGTTACACTTAAGAATAAGTTGATTTTTATTTATTGTTATAAAAATCTTCCAACATATTGGAAGACTTAGTGACTTAGAATAAATGGAATATCACTTATTAGATTTACACTGAAAAAAATGTCTGGTTAAGTTAACCAGAAAGGAATGTTAAATATGCCCTTACTATTTTCTCTGGTTAAATTAACTAGAATTATGGTTAACTTAACTAAAATTCTAGTTGATATAACTAATATTCTGGTTGACTTAACTAATATTCTAGTTAATTTAACCAGAAAAAATAGTAAGGGCATATTTAATATTCCTTTTTGGTTAACTTAACCATACTTTTTTTTCAGTGTAGAGAAAAGTATCGGATTAATTATGTTTATAATGAATACAGACAACTCTACGAATAGTGCCGCAGATTTGCACAAATTTGCACAAAGGAAACAAAGGACGCTCGAATGAGAACAAAAGAAAAGCGACATTATTCGTAGAGTTGTATTCGCACTATTCATAGAGCTGACTCTATTATGTTTATTATGAACTTGAAATTAATTATTATTTTTTAATTAGTTGTGAAATGAATATCACGTAATAACTTAATATAATAATAAGAAAAACACTTATTTGAAATTTTGTGTAGATAGTTGTGTGGATAGTTGTTAACATTGACAATGCGTTGAGAATTGTCTGTGATAAAGAATAAAAATTCGTTAAAGAACGTCTATGTTAAGATTTTAAAAGTTATCCAAAAGTTGAATAAGAGTTTAAGAAAGATTTGTAAGAAGGAAGGGAAAAATAGTTTTAACAGTGAAAAAGGAAGCTTGAATAGCAGTAATGCCGTATCATTGTCGATGATTAATTTGCGGCTAGCATTGCGAATTCTTGTCCTATCGCATTTATGTCTAAAATGACGTAGATGAGAATAAAGAAAGGGAAAGAAAACGAGGGAGTCTTTACTGTGGGAGGAAAGAGAATGATATTCCTGCCTCAAGACCTGCTGAACGAGGTAAAGGTCGATTCATAGAAAACTAGGAAATGAAAGGAAAAAAAAGTTGTAGATAAGACTAGACTTCCCCCCCCCCCTTCATTCTTGGATCCAAGCCAAAGCGCTAGGAATATTTTCCTTTTCGTAAACTAAACAGACAAGCTTTTTATTTTTTGATTGTGCATCTCAATTTTTAGAATAGAACTGCGTTATATTGGTTTTTAGGATAGAATGGCGGCTTTTGATTTTATTTCAATTTAGCTTAAACACAATTTTTAAAAAATGCTAATTAAAGAAGTTAAATGTTAAATAAATTATATATTTAACAATTAAATATAAATTTAAATACAGAATAAATATAAATTTAAATACAAAATAAATATAAATTTAAATACAAAATACATATAAATTTAAATACAAAATAAATATAAATTCAAATACAAAATAAATATAAATTAAATTAACTTAAGTATAGAAAAAGAGATAGAAATAAAAACAGTAATAAAAAAACAATCAATAAAAATAGGTAATAAATAAATAATTAATTATGTAAGTATTTTAAGTAAACTTTTAATAAATTAATATCTTGAAAAATAAAGTATTACAATTTTTAATATTCAAATGAGCAATTTTCTATTAATAAATGGAATGCAATGAACAATTGAATAAGACAAAATATATGTTTTAATTGTAAATTAATTGTAATTAATTTGTTAATTGTAGATTAGTTAATGATTGGATAATAATTGTTTAACATTTTATTTTGATGTAAATTAAATTTCTTATCAGGGAGTATTTTTGATTATGAATGTGGCCTAAAAGTGTATAAGGAAATGACAAACGTGCGAGTGGAATGTCGCGCGATAAGTCGTAATCCAGTTCGCGATTTTCTACCCGCGCAAACGAATTAATTAATTTAAACGATCGAGCCAATTATAATCGTTCTTGGAGTCGTTCGCGTGCTTGTAATCTGACATTGCTCCGGTTTGATCTCCGGATTTCACATAATCGATCAGGTATCTCTCCTGACCCAATGATCGATTTCCTTACTTGGTGTTTTATGACAGCACAATTGCCCCAATTGATGTAACCTTATAAATCATTCTTTTCGGATTAAACTTTCATTTTGTCTCCTTCAAAAATATTTTTTCCTCGCTTTCTATTTTTTTCTTTTAGATTCTGAATCAATGAAAATTCGTCCACTGTATTTAATTGGTTACAGTTTTTTGTTTGTTTATAAAAGATTTGTTTGTAAAAGTTACATTTGCTGTAATTTCTGCTATAGTGAAACGTTAGTTACAGTGAAGATTTAGTTGTGGTACATTTTTTCGTTGTAATGATTTTTTAGATAGAAGTTTTTAGTTATATTAAATTTTTTGTTACAATGTAGCTCTAGTTACAATAATATTTTAGTTGCAGCAAAGAATTTTTACAATATCACTTTAGTTACAATAATATTTTAGTTGCAACAAAGAACTTTCACAATATCATTTTAGTTACAATAAAGTTCAGTTACAATAAAGCTTTTGTTACAATATCACTTTAGTTAGAATAATATTTTAGTTGCAACAAAGAATTTTTACAATATGACTTTAGTTACAATAAAGTTTACGTTACAACAAAGTTTTCGTTACAATATTACTTCAGTTACAACAAAGTTTTAGTAAGAATGTATATCTGTCGTTTCAATAAAACTTGAATAATAATAAAGCTTTAGTTCCAATAATACTTTAGTTACAATAAAGCTTTAGTTCCAATAATAATTTAGTTACAATAAAGCTTCAGTTTCAATAATACTTTAGTTACAATAAAGCTTCAGTTTCATTAATGCTTCAATAACATTTTAGTTTTATTTACAATAAAACTTTAGACACAATGAATCTTAAATTACAATAAATCTTTAGTTATGTAATAAAACTTTAGTTAGAATAAAGCTTCAATTTCAATGTAATTTTTAATACAATACACAACGCAATACACAGTAAAAAGAAAATCGTATTTTAAGATACATCTGAAATTAATGCTATCTTGAAAATAAGATTAGTCTGTCTATTAGTATGCCTATTAGTATGCTTTCCACAATGTGACTGAAAATAAGATGTGATCTGAAAATCAACAAGGTCTGCCTTAAAAATGTTGCAACTTAAATTAAGACTTATTTCCTGTCTTAAAATAAGATTTACTTTAAAGTTTTAATTACAATAAAGTTCTAGCTACAATAAAATTTTTATAATGAATAAATAAATAATAAAATTTTACTTAAAAAAATGCTTCGTGGTTAATAATCTTTAAAAAAAACTGAATAAAAGAAAAAGAAGAACTACTTAAGAACATGGTGAAATTTCATAAAAAATGGGTAGGAATTTCAATTAATCGAAAATTATTGAACGAATTTTCACTAATTAAGATTTAGAATTTATTTTCATTCTAAGCGCAATGTGAACTTTTTTGTTTCGTTTTACTCAGGGAAAAAAAATTGTTGTGTTATTGAAACAAAGTTTTAGAGTGCAATGAAAAATAATGTGTTTGTCTCACAGTAAAAAGAAAATCGTATTTTAAGATGCATCTGAAATTAATGCTATCTTGAAAATAAGATTGGTCTGCCTATTAGTATGCTTTCCACAATGTATGAAAATAAGATGTTATCTGAAAATCAGCAAGGTCTGCCTTAAAAATGTTGCAACTTAAATTAAGACTTATTTTCTGTCTTAAAATAAGATTTATTTTTTACAGTGCTCAGAGCCAAATGAATAGTTAATTTTGTTTAAGATTTATTGAAATTAAATGAATGTTTTAATTCAAATAAATTTTCCTTCATTTGAAATGGATTTTCTTTAATTGAAATAAATAATCATTAATTTGTTTATATTTGCCTCAATTTCAATAAATTTGCTTTAATTCCAATAAATTTCCTTAGTTTGTATTCGATTAGACAGTGTGACCCACAAATTCCAATATATTTTTTTAATTACAATAAATTTTCTTTAATTCAAATTTATATTTCATTATAATTGATTTCCACTTTCTTTACTTTTTCCTTAAAATAAACCAGACTAATTCTCTCCAAGTATAAAATTAGCTTCAATTCTTTGTGCTTCTTAATATTCGAAAAAGCAAAAAAACAGAAAGCATTTCTACTCAAACATTTTTCTACCCTCTGCATGAATTTCGAAAATACTTTTCCAGCATCCTTGTCCATTATACTTCATTTTCCAAGCTAGATAGCAAAAGCATAGAGCTAAATTTCAGAAAATTTCCCCGTCAAATATGTTGCTGATTAGAAAAATCTTATTAGACGCCCTATTCCTTGCTGCTACATAAAAGTAGTGGTTTTGCTTTTAGATCAGCTAACAGCTTTCATTCCCCGGTGTTTTTAAAGTCCGCAAAGACAATGAGGGCGACTCGAAATGGGTCGGGGAAACTGCGATTGTCGTAGGTCGATTAAAATTTCTCCAAGACCCAAGTCCACAATATGAGAAGGAAGCGGACTTTGTGGGGTAGGATGAGGCGGTCAGAAACAAGGATCAGGGTGGCTAATGGGGTGTGGGTGGGGGGTGAAAACGACGGTCTGTGACCCTTTGGCAAGTAATAATTGCGGGCAATTACCATAGCCGTGTGGAAGAAAGAGAGAAAAAAAAGAAGCGAGAAAGAAATAAGCTTGCCACAACAGTTGCAGGAGTTTCAGTCTGCACCCTTCTATAAGTATACTAATTATGGGGTTGGGGTTTGTGTACCACGAGGGAACAGGGAATAGAATGCGACGGGTGAGGTCGCGGTAAATGAAAATTTTAACATTCGGTCGATCATTGCACCTGCGTGGAAAAAGAAGTCGTACATGAGACCTTCGAGGAGAGTTAGAGCACCGCGAAAAATTCACCGCGCGGAACGGGGGCCCTCCTTTTTTTTCTCTCTCCTTATTTCACTTTAAAGCTTCGCTTGAGAATTCCTAGAAGTGACGCCAAACCATCTCAAAAGAAATTATAAAAAGGTCTTTACGATAACAGCCGTGCCACGAAAACAGCTCCCGTCATTTTAAATTGAATTGTTGATTTTTTTTTTAATGGAGAAACGCGGGGTTTCGCTTTTAATTCGTGGAATAAAAGAAGGTCAAATTTTAAACGATTTTTAATTCTGTTAAACGAAATAGTGGATTTGTTTAGGATGCACACAAGATATTGTATTTTTTAATTAATTGTTTGTCCGTATATTTCGATTTTTTACGATGTGAAACCCCTCTTTTGATCTTTAAATTTAGGATAAAAATATTAGTGTATTTGAAGTAATAATATATTTTTAACCAGCAATTAATAAATAATTCATTGAATGGCCTATTCTGGTAGGCCATTAGATATAGAATAGGCCATTCAATGAATTATTTATTTGAAATAATTTCAAAATTTCATCTTAATATAGTGTTATTAATTTAATTCTCATTGTGTTTATTTTTAATGCTCTTATATTGGTCGAAATTTTATTTTTTATTGTATGGAGAATTATTTTTTGGAAGAGCGTGTGGTTTCACTAGAACAAACTGGAGAAAACTTGCATAGTTCATAAGACTGAATAAAAAAAGAAATAAAAAACTGGTTCACAATAACTAACAAAGAGTTCGATTCGAGGGGTTCCTCAGAGAAATCAATTTCCATGTTTTAATGAAACTTTCTGCAAAGAATATTTTTCTATAGAATCAATTATTTTTATGTTACTTTATATTTTTGTACTAATTTACATATTTTTATACTAGTTACGTATTTTCATACAAATTACGAATTTCTACACTATTACGAATTTTTATTCGTAAATTTTTTTTAATTTTTATTACTAACTATACGTATCTTTATACTAATTACGCGTTTTTATATTAAATTTATGCTTACATTACTTTTTTTTATATTATTTTGTTTGCATTTTTGTAGTGTTAAAAGTTGTTGTGTTTTACGTTTATATTAACTTTGTTTTATATTTGTTATTTGTTACATTTCTGTATTTCTATTTTTTTTTATTTGTCACATTTTTGTATTTCTATTTTTTTTATTTGTCACATTTTTGTATTTCTATTTTTCTATTTGTTTACATTTATTATTTATCGTTGATTACTCATTCGCAATATATTTATATTAACTAGCACCGACAGTAATTTATTTATATCACTGCAAATAATTTACATAAAAAGAAAATCTGCACGAAACGGCAAAAAATCGAAAAGAGGAACACAGGGGGCGTTTAAACTTTATTAATGTGAAGAAAGTTGAAGTGAAAAGAGTTTTATAACAAAGTAGAGTTTGATAATTTGCTTGGTTGATTCTCGAAGTGAATATATTTTGCAGTGTGTAATGAATTTGACCTCGAAGACTCTCTTGAGTTGGTCGATGAAAATTATTAGTGGTATCATCGATATGAGACATTAGCTGTTATTATATTTGTCTATGCGATTGCGTATGTGATGATGTGCGGGCGCATCGCGTGTCTCAAACACGTAACTAGACCGAAACACTTGCGAGGCCACAGTACAAGGAGCTCGACAATTTAACGTAACCTAAATTTCTAAGGCAAAACACGGAAATTAGCTGACTAAAAATGCCAACACCAGCGCCCACTAACACAATAAGTGCCCGGCTCACGCACCCCGGAAACCAGAAAAATGCTATACTCTTAATCACCGGCCAGTTAAACATTCCAATTGTCTGATAAAAAAGTTTTTCTGCAAAAAACGATTTTTTCGAAAATCGGCGTTCATAAAATTTAGAGAAGTTTTTTAATGTTGATTAAAAATTTAATGTTGATTCCTTTTATGGAATCTAGAACATTCGAAATTCAATTTTTTGAAATTTATTTATTTATTTTAAAAAAATGTACGGGTTTGAAATTCAATTCAAAACATAGTTGATAATTCGGAAATAGTTAAATAAATATAACAGTGAAAAGTCCACGAATTGGAATTAGAAATACTGAAAAAAATGTATGGTTAACTTAACCAGAAAGGAATGTTAAATATATTCTTACTATTTTTTCGGGTTAAATTAACTAGAATTCTGGTTAACTTGATTAAAATTCTAGTTGACTTAACCAAAATTCTGGTTGACTTAACTAATATTCTAGTTAATTTAGCCAGAAAAAATAGTAAAGGCATATTTAACATTCTATTTTGGCATAGTTAAGCAGACATTTTTTTCACAGTGAAGCAGTTTTAATAATTTTGTAGTAAAATTTTACTAAAACTCTAAAATATAGAAAAAAATTTAGTAGACTAAATAGAAAATAAGAAATGTTGATAAAAATTTTACTAAAAACAATACTTCTTTTATGAGAAAGCTATTGGTAATAATGCATATATACTAATCCAAATTGGTGGACGAATTTTCACTAATTCAGATTTAAGATAAATAATGCTATTGTATAAAATTGAATGAATGGATTAATTATTGATACAATATGGAATTAATAATGAAGCAAATGTTACAATAAACCGTAAATTAAATAATAATACAATAAATGTTACAATAATAGTAAGTAATACAGTAAATAATTAAACAATAGATTAAATAGTGTAATAAATAATAGGGTATACAATACAATTAGCGTACAACACTAACGAAAATTCTTGGAATGGAAATTTTGAAAACCAAGTTTTTATTTTATAAAATTTGGAAACATATTTTTATTTTTAAGAATTAGGAGCTCGTTGTTCACCCTTAAAAGTTCAGATCTTGTTTTTTTTTTATTCCAAAAATGGGAAGCTTTATTTTTCTTGTAAAAATTAAAGGCTTCTTTTTATAAAAATTGAAAGCTTTCTTTTGTAAAAATTGGAAGCTTTCTTTTTTTAAAAATTGGAAGCTTTCTTTTGTAAAAATTGGAAGCTTTCTTTTGTAAAAATTGGAAGCTTTCTTTTATAAAAATTGGAAGCTTTCTTTTGTAAAAATTGGAAGCTTTCTTTTATGAAAATTGGAAGCTTTCTTTTTTTTCATGTAAAAATTGTCCTTTATTTTTATTTGTAACTTGAAAAATAAGAAGCTTGTTTGTAATTCCCATTCTAAGAAAAAGTTTATTAGAATCAAATAAATATTTGCTATATAGTCAAACAAATGTTAACTTAAATCAAACAGCTATTTGTATCAATCGATACGTACAAATAATTGTTAAATTAAAAATTCATTCTAATCGAATATTTTCGTGCATATAGTTTTTGTTTATTCTCCGAAATTTATGGTTCAAATTTCATTTTCATAATATCAAAATGTTATTATATTCTTTGTTTTCAATTCTTCGTTTTTGTTTCCAACTTTTCAGTTTTCTAGTTCCTACTTGTAACTACTCAATTTTTCCAATTCTTATTCCCATTCGTATCCATTCAACAATCAATACGAGAAAAAATTGCAAATTCTTTTATTCATTTTTGTGGCCCATTGTTCAATTTTCGATGACAATTCTTCGTCATGATTGTTGACAATTACAATGAATAATTTTCTACCTGTAAATGCGTATTTTTTGCATTCTTAAGGATCCTATAATGTACAGAAATATTCTATATATTGAGCCAATTGAGAAACGAGCGATTGTTACGAATATATGGAGTTTTCTCAAGAATGTGTTTAAAAGATTGTGGAAGAATTGCGAGATGATTTTAGTTACGCATGATGCTTGCAATAATTTTTCTTTATTTGACGGTGCCTGATTAGGGGAGAAGGGAGATTTGAAATGGCGTGAGCAACATGGGGAACGTTACTCTACTCATTAGGAATCACAAGTGAAAAAGCGTGAAACCCTCAGGTAAATAAAAAAAATTCTCTCCTCGCGTTCCTTTTTCGAGTTATCCGTCAACCGCGACGTGGCTTACCGGTTAAGCTTTGAGACCCACCAAACAGACCGGAAAATATGTGAGCTGCATAATTTAGCGTAGGAACCTACTCGTGGCGCCGCATACCACCATTATAGTGGTCTTGTCAAATCACGAGTTTAATGATTAGACGAGAAACATTTAGGTTATTTGCTCCTCCTTCTTCGTCAACTCTTTTTTTCCTTCATTTTTCGGTACCTAATTTCAAAGGCTCGCTTCTTACTTTCTAAATTCGCCATTTGAATCTGGGGGTTAAGTAGGTAATGTATTTCATGTCGAGACGAAATTGACCCAGCAAATAGGAAGAGAGGAAAAATTAAGGTCAGTTAGGGGATCGATGGATCTTTCCGTTGTGGTCTTAAGGTTCTTGAGGCGAAATACATATTTTAATTGTGGTTGTTGATTGTTTCTTGCTAATTGTTGTTAAAAGTGGTCTCATTTTTATTAGAGAATTATTGATTGTGATTTGAAATTTTTCGTATTTTTCAAATTTAAATGTGTTTTATTAATTATTCGTATTGTGTACAATACGCAGGGAGTCAATGTTAAATAAATATTTAAGAGTCTTTAATATTTTTCAATATTGTCTATATTTCTCATTTTTTCGATTGTGGATTTAGTTTTATAAATTATTTTCTTGTTAACAAATAGTATATTCCTACAAGCAAAATCAACTGAAATCGAATTTCTTTGAAATTTAGATTAACCTAAATTGAAATTAATTAATGTTGCGATCGATTATAATTTCTGTTTGACTAAACTAGTGTTATATCAAAAGTTAATATTAGTTTGATGATGCTTATGTATTTATTTCGATTTCAACTTTAATATTAGGTTTTTATGTTCTATGGTTTTAAATATTAGCTTATTGTTTTATATTATGCTTTTTAAACATCATTCTATTTTTGTTTTATATTATGTTTTTTAAACATCATGCTATTTTCAATACTAGCGTTCTTAAATATAATGTCGTTTTTCAATTTTAATGCGTCTACTAACTCAATTCCTTCGGTTAACCTTATTTGCAACTTTCATGACTTTGTATTTTTTAAAAAATAAATCTTTTTAAATAGAATCTACTGCGCACATATTTCCTATGCGTTTTATCGACAATATTATATTAGAATTAAACATCCTTACAAAATGTAATGTAAAAAATGTAAGAAACGTAGCAACGAAAGATATGCAAAACAGGATAGAAAAAAGTGTAATGAGTTAAAAAGTAAAAATTGCCTTAGCTGCAACTCCAAAAAAGTACGCACATTTACATGCGGAGATATCGAATCCTAATGTGTACTGTTTCTAATTTCAATTTATCTTAATAGTAACTTTTTCTAATTTATTAAACCGAACTTTCATTGACTTAATTTGAATTCATTCTAAGACGGACAAAATTTCCAGATTCTCATTAATATTACAAACATCCATTATTTACTACCTTTACTTAACGTTGTATCGATTTTGACTGATCGCAAATTATACTTTGCAACCAAGAAATTAAATTATTCAAAATTTTGCCAATATCAGAATTAGAGGGCATTGAATAATTAACGAGAATTACAAAATTAAAGAATTGACGATGCTCGAAGAATACAAAAGAGCATTTTTCAAATTGATGTTTTTGCAGTTTGAATTATTAACAAGTAGTGTAATGTCTATTTAAAAAAGAAGAAGGGACCGAAAATTCTTTTCCAATCAGGCGCGATAGGTAAAAAATGTTTCAATTTTTTTAAAAACGAATTGATTTGAATTATCGCAGTGTGGCATTTTCTACTGAAAGTAGACGCAGCCGAAAGTTGTCAGACATTCCAGTATGGGATTAGAATTATGTTGTGCGTCATTTTATATGACACGTGTATTGTCTCTATCGGTGGTTAACACTTAATTCGTGTCTAAAGTTACAGTTTGTATAAGAAAAGTAGCAAATGTCTCTGACGTGTGCGATGAACTTTCGTCAAAGTGGAACGTGCGCGCGACTGTTGAGATTTCCCGCTCGCCGTGGATTCGTCACGTCGAAACCGGATTCAGAGCGCGTGTAAAACTTGGGCTTCGTCTCTCCTCGTATGTAATGCACATACTACACACGTTCATACCTACATTTGCTTCTTCCGTGCCATCCAACTTTTCGTGCTTCCTCCCATTCCTCAGTTCGTCGACACTGCCTGGAAAAAGAGGGGCCGAGATTGAAGCCGAAGGTCGCACAAGACGACGCCAAAGAATCTGGATGTGATTATATGCGCTTGCAAGAATAATTAGGACTCTTACTGATGCTCAGAGTCCCAATAACAAAAACTCTCCAGATATTTCAGACACGTTGCAATGTTCTTTACATCTCAGTCACTCGTAATTAATGCAACAGTACGATCGGAGAATTCTTTTCTTTTCAAATATTTATATCACTAGTCACCTGCTTTTTGCTATATCGACAATCTCTCTTGAAAATGCTTTTTTGATCATTTTCAAATAGCTTTTCTCATAATTTATTTAAATAGCTTTGTCAATTTTTAAAGAATTCTTTTAAGAATTTTGTAAATAGTTTGTTCAACAATATTCTTTATAGACTTTCTTTAAATAATTTTATTTTCTTTGATTAGACAATTCTTTCTGCAATTTTTTAAACAATTCTTTCGACAATGTTTTGAACAATTCTTTAGGCAACTTTTTAGTCGATTCTTCAAATACAGGCTTCCGGAAACTTTTTCTGAATTTTTCCTTTTGCATTCGATTCCCCAGAAAAAAGCACCCCAATTTGAGTATTATAACGTTTTGGACACTCGTCTGGATC
>WNHD01003015.1:0-13585 GCA_011057455.1 Ganaspis sp. Gsp50
AAAATTTAATTAAAAGTTTTAAAAAATTGTCATTTCTATTATTCTCTACAAAATATGATGTAATATCATCAGATATTAATATTTTTAAAATGTCTGCGAAATTACACCAAGCTTTTGAGATGCCGAAAAGCCTCCCGTAAGGAAAATTAGAAAAGCTCTAAGAGTCTCAATGTTATTTTAGGCCCTTCGTCCAAAATCTAATTAAATGTTTTAAAAAATTGTCATTTCTATTATTCTTTACAAAAAATGATGTAATATTTCAGCATAGATATGAATGTGAAATTTAACTGAAAAAATTATTAACAATTTCATTTTTCGTAAACTTCTTAAATCGTCTCGATTACAATGTTTCCTCTACGAAGAAGCAAAAAGGGCAGTTGGCGATTCGACACCAACTCACTTTCGTGTACCTGATTGACAATGAAATCTATCCGTTCCATTCTCCTAATCTATAGCACAGCAATCCCGTCCGTTTTAGTATACCGTTTATCTCTACTGCTGTGCGACTTTACGAAGGTTTTCAGTTTAGTCGGCTTAAGCAGATAGATTTCTATAAAACTAGAATTTTTACGAAAAATAAGTGTTAACCCTCAAAGAATGAAAGATTTGGTGAATTCAATTTCAGAAACTGGTAAAATGAACTGTTTTGTTACCAAAAATAAAAAAAAGGTTAGGTTTTTACCTAACCAAAAAAGCTACTGGATTCGCTGAAAAAGATGGCTAACTTCTTGGCATAAACTAGTTAAATTTGATGAATTCGTCAAAATCTTTACAAATTACGCGGAGAAACATTACGATGCACAAATTATTAGTATTTAACTTTTAGTAAATTAAAAAAAAGTGGTTTTGAGGCCCGGTTTCACAGGAACATGGTGGACTTAGATTGCTTAAATATTATGGAACTGTTACAACAAAGAGGCCATGTTTGAAATGAGCTGTGAGCCTGCGCAGTGGTATTAGCTGGCCAGTGAATTATTTCATGAGAGAAGGCCGATGAGTGACCGACAGCAGTCGATAAAGTAGCAATCAACATTATCAAATCGTGGCGCTGAGGTCAGCAAAAGCATAACCCTCGTCTCGAGATGCCACTCTCGTCACTTCTAGTCTTGTGTTCGCACGATCAGCATTTTCCAAAATTGAGTGAATCTTAAGTTCACTTATTAGAAATATCAGTTAATTGAGCTAGTTTGTTTCGAAGTAAATATGATTAATTATCGGTCCTATTATTTTCCTTGCTCAATCTAACTTTAAAAATAACTTGGCGCCAATAATTCTCCAATTAAAACCAAATTAAATCTGTGCTCTTCCTAACCTCCAATTGCTTTCCGAACATCTGACTTTCAAGCATGCTTTCAAGTTTCAAAATAAAATCCAATTGAGTTAGTTTGGTATAAAATAAAACTTATTTTATAAAAAAAGTCCTGCACATTAAACATAATTTTGATTATCAGTTCTGTTACTTGTTCGTTTTAACTTTAAAAATAACATGGCGCAACTAATCATAAACTAATTAATAAAATACAATCAATGCGATCTAATTTTAGAATCTAGAATATAATAACCAGCATGGACGCAGTCACGCAGTAAATTTTCAGTTCTACAATTTCATTGTTTTTTCCTGAACAATGGAAAAGCGTTTAGGCTGTTGTTTACGTTCACTGTCCGATGTCCAATTTTTGGGAAACGTTTTTCCTGAATAAAGAGGTATTGTTTTTTAAATTGAAGTGGAATTTAATGTCCAAGTGTCAAGCAATTTTATTCGGCAGAAACTTATCGCTGGGACTTGTGAAGCACCATAAGCCACTGCCAGAAAGCTATTCGTTCGACGAGACGAGAATAACGATCAACGATTCAAGTAGTATATTAAGATAAAGAGAAGTGCTAAATCAAAGTCAGCTACCGAACCGAAGGGACTAAATACAAATAGCATTGGGAATGAAAGCATTCTATGCACTCTATAGTGATAGTTCAATATAGTTGGCGTAACAGTCTAACAGTTATAGCTTTACATGATCCCTATTTTCCAAAATTGAATTTATCTTCCCTACAGTCAATGAATAAGGGGACAGCAATTTAAACACTCTAAAGTAATTCATTTTTATAAAATTTAAGAATTAAGATTTTGCTTTTTAATTTTTTTCTATTTTGAACTTATAATTTTCCCTCGAAAATCGACTTTCCCTTGCATACTACATTTTGATTGCTTAATACCAGTATTTATATGTAATTTAGTAATCATTTTAGTAATATTTATTATCTCTATTGTATTAAATTTTTAATGAATTATTACAAGTATTTGTTTATAAAAAAGTTATTTTTTAATTTAATGATAGACATTTTTTGTTTCTTTGCACTTATCTACACTTCCTCAGTAAATTACTTATTATTTATAATTTAATTAATTTCTTATATTACAAATTCTAACGCTACATTTATATATTTCTGTTTTGATTCGCCCGCGCCCAGTGAAGTCATGGCTCAGCGGAAACGTAGCCAACAAAAACCACAAGCGCTCATGGCTCAAATCCCAACGCCGACAAATATTTTATTTTATATTTTTATTTTGCAATATTTTTTTTCTTGTATTTTCAACTAATTTATAAAATATAATTTATTGAAATGATTTAATACCATGAAATACTATTTCAATTTGAAACTAGATAAATAATAAAATAAAGTAAATAATAAAATAAAGTAAATAATAAACTAAAGTAAATAATAAAATAAAGAAAATAATAAACTAAAATTAATAATAAACTAAAGTAAATGATAAACTAAAGTAAATAATAAACTAAAATTAATAATAAACTAAAGTAAATGATAAACTAAAGTAAATAATAAACTAAAATAAATAATAAACTAAAGTAAATGATAAACTAAAGTAAATAATAAACTAAAATAAATAATAAACTAAACTAAATAATGAACTAAAATAAATAATAAATTAAAGTAAATAATAAATTGAAATAAATAATAAACTGAAATAAATAATTAAATCAAAAAAGCAAAATTTTTGGTCGCCAATTGCATAAACAAAAATAATTTATTTACTACAATGGCTTGCTAAAATTAATCCAAAACACAAACGGATGCAGCGAATCATGTTAGCGTCATTTTCGCGCTCCTTTATCTAAAAATTTTAATCTGACTGACGAAGTGCAAATAAACAAAAAGTATGTGTTTCTAAAAAGAATCGTGGAGCCTGAACAATACTTGTCGCTGCTTAGGAAGAAGAGATAGTGAATTCTCGAGGCAATAATGTTGTGTTCTTATAAAAAACGGTATAAATTCATCAGAGATAAACGCGTCTTTCCGTCTGTTGTTCTTTCCCCTACGTTTCTGTAAGCATTGTTTTTTGTATTTGCACTATAGTCTTATAGTCTTTTTCCTGCTTTTTCTGCTGTGACGTTGGATAACGCGGGCGGACAAGCACAGAAAGAGAGACGGCCAAAAACAGGAGAAAAAAAAACTGAAGAAAGGTTACAGTGCGTCAAGGAAACAGAACAGAACTTCCATTCGGATTGCATAGCTCCTATCCCGGGGAACCGCAAGATAGTTACGACTTATGGTCAAAAAAAGAAAGAGGACGTACTAAAAATCCTTCTGGAAACTAGCGAGGGGGCGTACATCGCTTTGTCCAAGGGATAGAAGCGCATTCCACGGCGAATAAATTTCAAGTTGAACCTTGAGATACTATCAAGCTCCAAGTTGCAAAACAAAATTTCCTCATACCATAAAGTAGGGGCTATTTGCTTCCATTCTTTTTATATTTTAAGGAACCTTTTCCACGGTCCTTTGCTCTTCAAATTAATTAAAAGACTTAAAATTATTTTCTAAAACTCATTTAAGGAAAATAAATGCATAAAACAAATATGCAACGCGTCCTAAGAAAGGTACCTAAGAAGCCAACGAATTTAGGTTATGTATGGTGGTAGTTTTAACTTGAATAAAGCTTTCTTTTTAACTATCTGCTAACAGAAACTTTTTTTTCGACAGTGTACAAAAAAGCTCTTCAAGAAACACTGTTTTTGATTTCAGATAATTAAAAAGGAATCTTTAATCAAGTTAAAACTACTACCGAACATTTCATGTACTTCTTAGGTACCTTTCTTCGCGACGCGTCACATACAAAAATAAATGTTTCCGTTCCGAAATGGCGCTGTCAAGAAAACTAGATTTTTAAATTTGAAAGAACCAAAACTTTGTTTAGAAAATTAGAATAAAAAACTCTTTTTAACTATTTTCTAAAGCAAAAAAACATTGCGAACATTAGCTCCGTAAGTCTGATTATCTTCAAAAATTATTACAATTAACAATCACGTGTAATAAAAACACGAAAGTAAAAATTCATGATTGGATTATTTTTCAAAAGCGTGCACAAAATATCTTTACAAAAATATGTTCAACGTTTTCCTTTCATTCTATTCTAAAAAAAAATATAAATAAATGATTGAATCTCTTTGAGCATTTTTCAAAAGTGGAGCAGAGTAATTTGATTGAAAAATATATTTTTTCCAGAGCCCTATTTATTAAATCTACGAGAAAGTCCTTTCTCCATGCAAAATAACATCATAGACTTTGAGTTACCTCTAAATATTATTTGATTAAAAAAATAAAAACATGGGAATTTTTTTCAATATAAAATAATCCTAAAGGATGAAAGCATAAAAATTCAAAAATTCTTTTTTTGCACACCCTGGTATACAATTCTGTAGAAAACGCATTCATAAATCCAGAATGGATATTCGCAGAAAGCTCCTAAAGTCGTCTCATGGGGATCTATTCTCTCGTTGAAAGCAGTATAGTAGATACCTTTTTAAATTACGACTCAGATTGCAAATAATTGTTACATTTTTTCATTTCATTTTTGTTACTTAAACTTCATATGCTTTCAATTTTTTGTATTACCCAATTTCTCTATTTGTATTAAAGTTTCTTTTAATTTTCAATTTATGAGCACAATCTATTTTTAATTAAAGGAAGCGATGAAATTTTATTTAATTTTGAAGTTTTTTGAAATTTTTTGAAGTTAATTAATTTTGATTAAATTAATTCAATTACTTTACAGCATAGACTTATTTAAAATTAGTTTGAAGTATTCTCATAACATTTTTGAAGTCCTGCCTAATTTTTAAAAACGACCTACAGATGTCGCACATAGTATTAAGTCCATTTTGTAAAATAGAAGAGTCGGTCAGGTAGAAGGCGATTTTAGCGAAGAATGTGTATTACGAAAAGATTTACAAAGTCGTGGCGTTTCTAATACAATGTTTTTATTTTGTGGCAAACGAAGGACTACGTCTTGCCATTTTGAAAAGTCTTACCTTTTCTATTGAAGGAGAGTCCAGAATAGATAATTTGAGGTTAGGTTTTCAACGTCGATGGTCGAATCTATTCTATTCTCTCCTTGAAATTTTATTAGTTCGTGACGAACGATGCACTATGTTCTACCACGAACTAATAACATTTCAATAGAAAAGTTACGACTTTTCAAAATGGCATTCAACCATAAAGACAGCATTTATGTTTCTACGTGTACATCTTTAGGGCTTAGAATGTTAAAAAGAACATTACTAGAATGTTTGATATATTCGACAGTCAATATCAATACAAGGTAATAAAAAATCCCATGTTAGAATTTACCTAAATTTATACAGAAAATTACAAAAAAAAACAGATGCCAGACATCGGACACCAGACGTCAAACGACGTCATGGAACAGTCACTTTCCATTTCTAGGTAATACGAGTGAACAATTACATCAATTGCGTCAAAATTACATCAAGCGATGTCAGGTCAGAAAACATGTCAAGTCAGTGTCAGAAAATTACAAAAAAAAATAGATGCCAGACTTTGGACACTAGACGTCAAACGACGTCATGCAACAGTCACTTTCCATTTCTAGGTAATACGAGTCAAAAATTATCACTCAATGCACAATTTTTGTTTGTGGACCTTCAATTATGAATTCTCACCAAAATTATTCCACATTTCTCTATATTCTGTAGACAAACTGAACGCATCTTCTATAAAAATGTTGATTCAAAAAATAATTATTCCATAGCGTCATTACCGCAGTTTGAGACTATATACTCCTTGATACTAGTGGGTTCTTATAGATAGAACGATATCGACTTGATGCTCATGGAAGAGTATTCGTAGTAAAAAGCGCCATTCCAGAGGCTTGACTCGCATTTTTGAAAACGAGCACGTTGCTCGTTACTGAGATTACTTTTTAAACCGTCAAGAACTCTTGGCGAGCACTATTGTTCGTCTAGAACACCTGCGCTTTGAGCTGGCTTAGCGAAGTATGCAAATTCCAAGTCTCAACTCTCAAGTCAATTGATGTGGTACAACTTACTTTAGAGAAGAGAACAATACCGATCAGAATCAAGATATTATTTATCAGAGTAAACAAATCTTTCAAGAAATTTAATATTCATTTACTGGAAAAGAAAATCAAGACCGTGAACATAAGAAGACTTACCGATTTCAAAAGCTATAATTCTTAACCTAAAATAACGTAAAAATTAACCTACAAACAATTTAAGACTTTCTTATAATAATTTTCCTTGTAATTTACTTTAAAACTTTTCTAGATATTGCATTTTTATTTTTGGGGAGTAAAACACCATGTATTTTACGTAAAAGAAAACGTGTTACTGACCAACCCTGCTAGAGCTTCGAAATATTGAATGACCGACGGTAGATGTCGGGACGGCAACCGTCGGTATAATCACTAGCGACATTACCCAACTCTCAGAGCAATGGCGCTGTAATCGCACTAAACCTTTGCGACAAAATGCTGATCGCGTCAGTAAATGATGTTATAAAGACAAAGAATAAATAAACTAATTACAAGATGATAATTCTTAGCATTTAGAGTAAAAAAAATCATTCAAATAACACTTACCTTTTCGGCTAATAGTTTCCAAAGGAATTTTTATAGAATAAAAGAGGCTCACCTGTAACAAAAAGAATAATAAAAATTACCATATCGTTTGTGATACACTTTAAATAAAAAAACATCTAAATATTTTTATTCTCCGCTCTACTATTTTTATCAATAAAAATTATTTTCGACAAAACAAAATTCCACTTCTCGAAAACAGAGAGACAAGAACCAGCATCAGTAAATCAACATTTTACTAAAACAATTTTAAGAAAGTCGTTCACTGAGAAACAGTAAAGGAATTCTATTGATTCGCCTGGAAAATTTGTTTCATTCCGATAGAGAATGCAGAGTAAAACGTTCGTGAATTATTTATAGGATCATAAAGAGCAAAAGGCAATGAAGCATTTGCAAGAGGAGACTGTGCACCTGATGAACAGTAAACCAAAGTCTGGTCTAATCTCAGGGCGAATTTCCCAACTTAAACCACCAGAAGTAGAAGTACAACGCCCCTGAGAGTTGAAATGAAACTCGCATTAGTTTCATTGTCTTGTGGAAAGCTTCTCGAAACTTGAGAAAACTTAGGCTAAGGAAAATTGTTTTGAGCATTAGACGGCAAGTAAAGGGTGTTACATGCTTAGGCACATTGAACGTTTACATTTACGCAGACCATAATGCCGGACGCGAGTGTGTCTCCAAGGTCCAGTAAATCTCAACTGAGACAAAGTTCCGAAAATTTACGTCGTCGTGTGTACAAAGGATGGGAAACGTTGTGAAAGCGTTGAGAGCCAGTCCCGAAAGAGGACATAAGGGAGTGGAGAGAGAATAGTGGACTCCCATAAGAGACGCATTAATCCCCGTTAAGTTGGACCTAAAATAAGTGTCAACTATAGAGAACACCTCGCCATCTGGCAGCTATAACTAAAATGGAGCACAAAGAGATAACTCGATAATCACCTCAAGTCTCACTTCAACCCTTTTGAGACTTGAAAGAAGTCTTAAGACTTACTTTGCACTCAAAAAAATTTATTTACGAACTACGCAGTAATTTTTCTTACACGTGGCATAAATATAAAACTATTTACAAGCTTGCGAAAGAGTGAGATCTTAATTGCGTCAAAAGATGGCGACACTCTAGCAGCAGTGAGGCGCGTGCGTCATCTCTGTTGAGTTTAAAGTAGCAATCTGACGCAAGCGCACTCGCAACCGTCTGTAAAGTGATGGTCCGACGCATGCGCTGGAAGTAGCGATCCGGCGCATGTGCATTCGCAACTGTCAAGGTTTCCGTTTGCGTCAAGACTATTTTCGCATTGTGGATAGCCCTTAAGGTAGCGATCCGACGCATGCGCACTCACAACCATTTGCAACGTAGCGACCTAACGCATGCGCAATTGGAACCACGCGTATAGTCTACAATGTTTCACTAGTCACACGAAGTATTCCAAAAACGATTTTATTAACGAATTTCTTAATCTGAAGTTCTCTCCATCAAATTTTAAACACATATTTTAATCATTTTGAGATTTAAATGCAAAAAATGAAGAAAACGTGTAAAAATGGTTCCAGCTCTGAAGAGCCTTTTAATTAATCATAAAGTATAGTGCTCCTTTATGAAAGAAAACTCGTGCACGTTTTTGACACAAGGGAACTCAGCGACCTCACTTTCTGGACAATCTGAATATAAATGGCTACTTCTATTTCAGGAGGATTTAAAAAATGTTTGCAAAAAATTGTCTAAAGAAAATTATACAATGTGTACTTATGATGGGTGTGAATTTTCTTGTCATGAAGTGCATTTAGAAAGACCTTTCTCTAGCCATTCTGCTCTTAGATAACCGAGTGTCTACGACGGATAAAAACAGCAAATGGTATATAACAGTGAATTTCCCGGTGGATTACCAGGAATTTTAAATTTCGTTCGTACGGAAGCAACGTGCGCGTTGCTACCGTTAAAGCGAAATAAATCTTTTTATAACGCCGAATACAGCGGTGTGCTGCAGATAGATGTTCCGTTTCATTAAACGCGAAAAGGTTCTTATTCGACAGTCCTATGGAATTTCGTCCTGCAAACGAAAAACAATGTCTCGAAATGTGTCGATAGTATTCTCGATATCCATTCAATTTTTTTTTCAAAATAATAGAGTAATCTATAACATACGATTACTGATTCCTTCTTGTTCAAAATTTTTAAATTAAATAGAAAAGAATGTTTAAATTACGTAATTGTTGATTCATATTTTTCAACGTGAATTTCAACTAATTTATTAATAAATAAAATAATAGTATGTAGATATTAATAATCACTTTATAACAGTCTAAAAACTAATAGCAACCTTAGAAATATTTTGTATCTTTCATTTTCCCGAAAAGATGATTAATTTATGAAAGGGAAGATGAAAGTGAGCCATGAATTATGCAGCAAAATCAGGAATTGTATACGGATGAATTCACAACAGATTATCGGAAATTGAAAACTAATTTAAATTGGGTGTCGATCGATAGAAGATTGCCGTTATGAAATACGAAGAAAAACTTGTTGAGAAATAAATTATCGAAGTAGTGCAGTGGAATCAAAATGATTTCAATTTTCAGGAATTTCAAATATGCAGTAATTCGCAATAAAAATATTAACATATGTTACAAATATATTATATTTAGTATGTATTACATTAGGGTGGCTTTTTTTAAAATCATTGTTTTTCAGTTCCAGCTTGAAATTCTATTGGATATGTGGAAAGAAAATTCCTTCAATGTTACGGCTCTTAACATTAATTTTAAGTACATTCCCAAAGCATAAACAGATTTCCCATCTATAATACAAGTAAATCGACATATTTGTCTTTCGACATGTCGAACAAAATTTCAGGTTGAGCTGAGAAAAAAAATAGTGAATAGTAATTTAATAGTAAATTACTATTTAAGTTAATAATTTTACTATTAATAGTAATAATTTTACTATTAATAGTAATATTAATAAAATCTCACTCTACTTAGGTTTCTAATGAGTATAAATGTAAAACTTTCATGGAACATGATTTTTACACACTTTTTCAGTAATTAGTCATTACTGCGCATGTCCAGGTTACCACTGCGCGTGTTCAATTATCTCTGGCCATTACTGCGCATTTCGCGTATCATCCCTGTGCATGGTAGTAATACGAGTGCGCAATATTCTCTGCGCACTCGTACTACTACACTGCGCAGAAGCCACCACGCAATCTCTCCTGCGCAGCCGCGTTCTGCTTAACCGAAGGGACTTCAAACCGATCGCCTACTACGTTATTGCAAACTCAAATAAAAAAAAAATAATAAAAGTTTTCTCCAGAAGAAAACAATAACAACCGATTGACAATTTTCCACCTAATAATATCCATCCAAAATCTTCGATGTTTGACAACCTCCGTTACCAAAGATCTTTTAATTACCTAATCAATTTGAACGAATATTTAAATTTCCCGTTCCGGTCATCGAGGAAAGTTAGTATTCGTCCAAGTGTTTGAATGGCACCTAAAGTTGAATTTCTAACTTGCCAATCAGTCGCCTTTCCGGGTGATAGAAAAGGTAAATTTTCCCAGATATGAGCAGCACAGAGGTAAATTTACTAATTATAGTTACTAGCTGCTATAGCTGTAGCTATATCACTGTCGGACCAATAGAGTTGATTGTCTTTGCTTACTCATTTCGGGATACAAGTATCCTGCAATTAACAATCTGGCGAAGGTGGTATCATGTTCATGTCTCAAGCCAACCGGAGCCTTCTCACGATGCAACAGGATTGCTTACAAATGTCGACTCTAGCTTCCTACAACCTGATATCACAGCTGGGTAGTTTCTTGTGAAGTTCTCAGCAGAGGATACGATCTGTGTTTCAGTGAACAAAGGGAGACAAGCACCGGTGGTGACCTCTGCAAAGATATTCGTAAAACACTGTTCTGTACGAAAACCAAGGTCAGTGATTTTGAATTCCTACCCAAAAAGGAAAATTTTTGGAGACGTTCCCCTACGATTCTTTCTAGGTTGTCGCCCTTCTGTATGTCCTTCCATATAGTGTAAGAGCTGGCTACGAGGAATGGCAATGAAAAGGTGCAAGGATAGTTGAAGTGGTCAAAAAATACCAAAAAAAGATGTCAAGATGCAAAAGGATGCAAAATTTTTGTCAGAAAAACATAATGGGGTGCAAGTCTGCAATTTGGTTATTTGATTAAATTAAATTAAATCACAAAGAACCAGCTTAAAGAGGAAAGTAAGCTGGAGCAAGCGCTATAATACCAAACGCATTAATCATTCCCAAGACAGTGTATTTGTTCCAAGATGGTGTAGCAACTTCAAGAAGCTGATAGTCTGCGATTTCTAAATCGAACGTTTCGTAAGAAGGTCTAAAATGAAAAATTCCGCAACAGTAGATTAAAGCAAAAAGAAATCCGATCAGAGCATGAGGCAAAAAACAAGAGGAAGTAATAAAAATGAGTCAAAACATTTTCTTGCCTTGGGCCAAAAGAAAATGCATGAAGCTGCTAAAAAGGAAGCAATTACTACAAAACATATACCGCTTTATGTATAAACCCAGTAAATATATTGATTCCATGAAACATTGAATTCATTTTGATATTTCTAGACTAATAAAACGTAGTTCTTTTGTTTTTTATTTCTGGCTGATTTATTTATTGACAAAAATAGTTTTTGTAGATCTCTCGAAGCAAACAGTTCAAAGTAATTGATGATAATTCAAATAATATACTTCAAGATAATTCAAGATAGTTCGAAGTGATTCAAGATAATTCAAAGTAATTCAAAGCAATTCGAAGCAATTCAATTTAATTCAGGACAATACAAAGAAATTCAAGATAATACAAAGCAATTCAAGATAATACAAAGTAATTCAAGATAATACAAAGTAATTCAGGATAATTCAAAGTAAATCCAGACAATACAAAGTAATTTCAGACAACAGTAATTCAAAATAATTCAAGTAATTCAAAATAATTCAAGTAATTCCAGATAATTCAAACTAATTCAGGATAATTCGTGATAATTGAAGGTATAATCCGTGATAATTCGACACAAGTGCACGCCCAATTCACGAGTGGTTAGCCCCTCGGATGAAAGCAAACACTAAAGTTTAGGACATGGAACCAGAAGTGTACAGGTTGGCAACAGTTGAGAAATAACGAAATAGAATCAGTGAAATGTGCAATAAGTCCTTGGGATAAAATGAGGAAAAGGAAAGGGGACGTGGAATGCAGGAAAGATTTTAATTACCACGATATAACGCTTTGGCGACAGACGGTAACTTGAAAACTAGCAGCGGTCGTGCTCAGCGAAACGAAATAACCTACATCTGTGCCCTTGCCATGTCTTCTTACTTCCTGCACGACCATTTTGCCGGACCTTCCAAAACTTTGTTACCTTAACTCAGCAAGAGAAACGAGTTAACGTAAACTGACTTTGCTCTTTAATTTTGCCATTTTTTACTTCTTTTACTACTCTTTCAACTTTTGACGGAAAAGTTAAACAATAAGAAACACTGAATCTACACCAGAATTACAAAATCTTGTTCTTTATGACTAGATTTTCAAAAGGGCGAAAGATTTATTAAACGAAAAAGCAATCTACTAGTTTTAAAATCAAATTAAAGTTGGATGTGTCATATCACCTGATTCAAATATCCAGGGAGATTATCGGTAAATCGGCGCTTGATTGATAAATTATCAACGTTATGCCAGCGCCACCTAAATGATAATTTTTTTCTTCTTCTTCAATTTTGTGGTCAGTCCGTAAACACAATTGCGCATGTCACAGTCTGTTTACGCAACTGCGCATGCGTTTCGAAACATTTTTCATTGGTTAGAGCTCTCTGGACAAAAATTTCTTGTCCAAAGAGCTTTCACCAATGAAAAATGGTTCCAAAGGCATGCGCAGTTGTGTATTCGGACGATCTCTGGTATTTCTGCTAGTAGTAGACAACTAATCACTCTTTTCTCTTCCTTATTGGTAGATTACCATAAGAAAATACTAAATTAAAGATTTCAATGAGAGAATTTGAACAACTAGAAAAAGCAATGACCCTTTGGAATTAGGATGATTCTAATTAAAAAATGATGATTCTAATTCTTCTAAAAAGTCTGATCACTTCCCGAATGGAATTGATTTATTAGCAGTAATGATATTGCCAAAGGGCTCTGGTGTCGTTGGTGGATCACGCCATTCCTAAAGTTCCCAAAGAAGCCGAGGTTTCAGGACGAGATGATAAAGCAAAGGAAGAAAAAGAAGCTACAAACCAACGAACCAAGTAGATACACTCTGGTCGAATTGCCTCGAGGGCTAGCCTTACACTCTGTGACTTTCGATTCGAAAAGCCACTTTCTATTCACTTTAAGTGATAAGGAATAGAAGCACTCAAACTGCCATTTGCCTCGTACATCTACTTCACTCACTAAATCGAAAGCAGAACAAAGTAGTGTAAACAAAAGATTATTATCCACAATAGAGCAATATCAATTCACAATGGTAACAATCTTAATTTTAGAAATACTGTTTTAGAATTCCATCATCAATTGTGTAATACTAGAAACTGTTCAACATTTTTTACAATATTCAGGGATCACAGTCGTTTTTTCGTTCAATTTTAGGTGCAAAAGGGGATTTTTAATTTTAAAAAAGGGGATTTTCTTCGGTAAAAAGGGGATTTTAGAA
>WNHD01003016.1:0-13578 GCA_011057455.1 Ganaspis sp. Gsp50
AGAATAATTATCCTTGATTCAAGTATTTATTCTTAATTCAAAGTATTTATTCCTGATTAAAGCATAAAAATTCTTATAACGAATCGAAAATATTCTTGATACAAGAATAAGTTGTAAGTATATTTTTATTCTTGTTTCAGGAATTCTTTTCTCTCAGTGCTCATAAATAGTGATTTCCTTATCCAGGTACGGGTTTCTAACGTCTATATATTCCTCGTCTACAATTATTCTAGGTGGAAAGATATTTTCATAGAATTGCACAATTTCTTCTTCTTTTAGATTTCAAAAATGTCCTGTTCCTCTGTTGATTCTATATAGGTATTCCAACAGCTTTCCAAAATTCAGAGCTATTTTTTGCATCGTTAGCACGTGACTTTAGTCCCTCTATAAATTTTCTTTTTTCGTATTTTGTTTTCTCTCTATATTCTCTTTTTTTGTTGACATATTCGTTTCTTGTTTCCACTGAGCTAAGTTTTTTTAACTGTTTATATGATCTTCGAACTTCTCTTTTTTTCTCTTTACATTCCTTTATGAACCAGGGTCTTTCTCTAATCTGATTTTTTTTTCCACGAGTTATTGTGATCATTTCCAATTCCGAAGCTGATTCCTCGATTAACTCAATAATAGTTTCAAAATTTATTTCTTTAGATTCTTTTTGGTATGATTCGATTTTATCTTTAATTTTCATCATATAAGTATTCCGCTTACTGGCATCCCAGTGAAATTTGGTTATCGGCAAGGCTTCTTCTATTTTTTGATTCGAGGTATTTCTACTTGTTATATTTTTTCCCCTTTTAAATATGATGCTTTGCGCAAGATGGTCTGAGGTACCCAAATCTAATAATTCAAAATCTTGTATTCCTTCTCCCTGGCGCGGCGGACAGGCAGCACATATTGGGCACACAACTGTGTGCCAATTGTGTGCCCGTTGTGTGCTGGTTCTGTTTTATGTCAGAAATTCAAGTAAATATAAGTTAAAATTACTTAGAATGTAATTATTTTGATGGTTTTTTCGTTCAATTGAAACGGCATGTTTTTAAAGGCTTTCTCTGAAAAACTATGGTTATGCTCCAAGCCGACGTTATGTTATGATTTATATTTAAGTTGGGTATCATGTTCTTTTCGACGCCATTTAAATCCCTGATTCTACAATTGAAATCACCTGCAATTAATATAGATGCACTATACTTTTCCCTGATTTCCCATAACACATCATTTAACATTATCAATCGTTCTTTTATAAAATCTGGTCGTATATAAATGCTTATAAATACCCACTCTTTATTATCTACCCTCCCCTTGATTACAATCCATCCTGTACTCACATCTAATATCTCTACTCCTTTGACTACATTTTCATCAATTAGCATACATAGACCACTACTCGCTCTACCCTTACCATATATTTTTGTAGCAATGCTACCTACATATCTGAAATTCTTAAAATCTTGTATGAATAGATTATTATCTTTGGTGTACCACGTTTATAAAATACAAATTAAAAAATACCTTTGCAATAAAAGTTGTTTTTCTTCACTACAGAAGTCTATAAATTTTTTTATACCGTGAGCATTCCGTAATTGAACTTTATCTTTGACTTCTTCTTTCTTCTTTGCCTGCGACTTTTTCTCTCTCCCTTCTTTCTTCATAATTTCTTGATTGTTCTTGTTATTTGTTTATTCCTTTGTCGTTGTCGTCTCCCTCTTCTTCTGGGTCAAATCTGCTGTTATTTCTTCTGGTTGCATTTGTATATTTTCTGGAGCCTCCGTGTTTATTAGTCTCACCCTGTTGAGATTCTCGAAAGGATTCTGACAGCTTCACTAGTCCTACACTTTTTTTCCAGGCCCATGTTTCATTATTTAGGAAAAGTTTCCGGAAACCCATTTTTACAATATTTCTTTTCTCTCTCTCTCTCTTCTTTTACTCTTATGTAAATATTTTTGTGTCTCTCTGTCTTCCTTTGTTAAATCTTCATCAATGTAAATATGCGTGTTTTATTGGTTTAATTTTAGCAACTGATTTCAGGTTTACTTGCACTTCCAAATTTGCACTTATAAAATCTTCTACCTCTTTTTTAACGTTATGTTTCTCAGTTTTTAGTCCTCTAATAATTAAATTTTTCTTTCTGTAGTCTTGATTAATCATTAATCATTAATCGATTCTTTACTCGAATTAGCTTTTGCATCTTTTCCCTTCTTGTGAAAAGCTTCCACAATTTTTTGGTTATTCTTAGCTCGTTGAAGTTGTTCAATATTAGCTGGCCTACCTACTTCTTTTCAATTTTTGAAGGATTTCTCGGATTTCCAGGTTCATATAACCTCACCAAACAAGACCACAAGCTACTCCACAAAACGTAAATAAATGCAAATACGATGCTTTTTATCGGACAGAAATAGAAACGCGTGCGAACGATATCACGGCTCAACATAGCATCCAAATATTTAAAAAAAAACTTTAAAATCTTTTTATACTTTATTTAATACTTAAAATACTAATATTTTTAAATACTTTTAACTATTTTAAAGTATCTTTAAATATTTTGAAGTCTTTTAATGTAATATTAAGTATTTTAAAGTAATTTTAAGTATGTTTAAATATTTGTAAGTGTTTTGAAGTGTTCTTAAGTATTTTGAAGTATTTTGAAGTAGTCTGCAGTATTTTGAAATATTCCCAAGACATTTTAAGTATTTGTGAATATTTTGGAGTAGTTTGAAGTAGTCTGGAGTATTTTAAAGTAATTTTAAATAATTTGAAATATTTTAATCAAATTTTAATTATTTTGAAATATTATAATCAAATTTTAAGTATTTTGAAATATTTTATAATATTATGAAGTTTTCTTCTGTAAAAAAAATATTATAAAATTTTGGTAAAACTCAATAAACATCATAAAGTAAAGAAATTAAATAAAAAAATTAATTTCCATGATACAAATGGAAATTCCATGAGATTTCCATGATTCCATGAGGAATAATAAAATTCCATGAGAATTCCAGGTTTTCCATGATTTCCAGAGTTGTAGAAATCCTGTTCTGTAACTTTTTCTGATAGTTTGCTTAGTGCTTTAGTTTATAGTATATTTTTGCAATGCAATTATTGGTCTTATATTCTTGGGCTTTCTAATTTCTAAATAAAATAAATAAAATATATTTTGTACTCTTTCAAGTTTTAAAAAGACGATGATCGGCGATCATCAATTTGCCCACTATGTTTTTCGAAAAGAAAAAAAACATAATTTCTTGTTATGTAAAATACAACTTACCAAGCAACGTCTGTGAGTCTCGTAAAATGTATGTTCGAAATAATTGCTATAGGAGAAATTTGTTGAGTATCGTAAATGACGACAGAACGTTGGGTTGCCACAGCGAATATCATTCTGTAAGGCAGTGGAATCACCGAAGTTGGTCCATCTTCCCGTAACTCGAAATACAAAGGGCAGCAACGAACAGCAACTGTTTGTTCATCCGAAGATGGCAGAACCATAACAGGTCTAAAATAGTAATTTTAATTAATATGTAAATAAAATCTTGAATAAAACTTTATGAATCTTAATAAACTGAAAATTCTCTCACTCTTTTAAATTGTGCCTAGAAAATACAATAGTAGCGTTGGAAATTTTGTCTGTGGTTTCTTGTGGCTCAATAATTCCTGATGGAGCAATAATGAGCGTTCCATCTGGCGTGTACGTTAATCGTCGAAAAAACGACTTGAACGTGTCGTCAAAAAATAATCGAACCATTTTTCCCTCTAAAGGATGACCAGAAGGTGTCGGTATTTTTGCTTTAGTTACTCGCTGAACTGTTTTCTTCGTACTCAAATCCACTAAGCGGCACTGTCTGCAAAATAAAACATTCAAAAAACAGTTTGATTAAAAAGATTTTAGAATATCGAATAAAGCGATAAACTGAAACAATATTTTTAAAAACAAACCAATTATTATCGTTTCTTGTGAAATTGAGATGTTTACTATCATTTAATAAGAACTTAGAGTACTTGGAGTTTTCAACATTTCTATTTAGGGTTTCTACAAATTTTTCTTTACAAAGTTCCACGAGTTTTCCATATGATTTTCATGAGAAAAATAGAGAAATTTCAATGATATTTTTAATATGACTCAAGGTCATTATTTTTAATTTTAAAACCATTTTAAGTATTTTGAAGTGTTTTCAAATATTTTGAAGTCTTTTAAAGTATTTTTAAGTTATTTTAAGTATATTTATATATTATGTAGTGTCTTTAGGTGTTTTACAATATTTTGAAGTATTTTAAACTAATTTTAAGTATTCTTAAATATTTTAAAGAAACTTTTGAAAAAAATTTGAAACACTCCAAAATAAAAAAAAAATAAAAGAATTTAAAACTCTATATTTTTAAATTTTTTTATTTTTGTTTTATTTTGGAGTGTTTTGAAGTAATCTGAAGTATTTTAAAGTAATATGAAGAAATTTGAAGTATTTTTAAATATTATGAAGTATTTTGTAGTCTGAAGTTTTTTGAAGTAGTTTGAAGTATTTTTAAATAATTCAAAAAAATGTCAAGTATATTTAAATAGTCCAAAGAATTTTCAATACATAATTTAACAGTATTCTAAAGTACTAATATTTTAAAATCTCTTTATACTCTGTTTAAGACTTGAAATACTAATATTTTTCAATACTTTGAACTATTTTGAGGTGTCTGTAAATATTTTGAAGTATTCTAAAGTAATTTGAAATAGTTGAAAGTATTTCAAACTAATTTTAAGTATATTTAAATAATTTGTAGTGTTTTTAAGCGGTTTTAAATATTTTAACGAAAATTTAAGTTTATTTCAATATATTGAAGTAGTCTTAAAGTGATTTTAAATATTTTGAAATATTTTAAAATATTTTGCTGTATTGGGAAAGGGTTGGATATATTTTGAAAAATTGTGAAGTATTTAGAAAGGGTTTAAAGTAATTTTAAGAATTTTAAATAATCTGAAGAATATTTAAATATTTTGAAGTATATTGCAGTAGTCAAAAGTATTATAATAATTTTAAAATATTAAAAAAAAATTTTTTGAATTTTAATAATACATACTTTAAATATTTTATAAATATTTTAATTTTTATTTTTTAAATATTTTTAATACTTACATTACTAATATTTTTAAATATTTTGAAATATTATGAAGTATTCTGAAGTACTTTAAAATAGTTTCAAGTAGTTTGAAGTACTAATTTTTTTAAATCTGTTTATACGCTATCTAATACTTAAAATATTAATATTTTTCAATACTTTGAACTATTTTGAAGTATCTTTAAATATTTTGAAGTTTTTAAAAGCATTTGAAATCTTTTAAAGTATGTGATATAAATGAGTTTGAAGTATTTTAAAGTATTTTAAATTAACTTTAAGTATATTTAAATATTTTGTAGTGCTTTTAAGTGGCTTCAAATATTTTGAAGTATTGAGAAGTATTTTTAAACATTTTGAAGTATTTTGAAGTAGTCTGAAGTATTTTAAAGTAGATTTAAGTATTTTGAAATATTTTAAAGAAATTTTAAGTATTTTTAATTATTTTGAAAAATTTGAAATATTTTTAAAGAGTTTTAAGTATCTTTAAATATTTTGAAGTGTTTTTAAATATTTAATATTTAATATCGTATTTAAGATTTCTCAAAAAATCGTTTTTCTAAATGTATGTTTTGTATCTTTTTAGAAAGAATAAATGTAAATATTTCATCATCTTTGCGCTTCAAAATAGCATCGGTTGGTAGTTGAATGAACCTTCTAGCTCAATTCTATCCAAAGTTATTAACTCCCTAAAAATCGAAAATTTAAAAAGAATCGTATTATCCATATATGTTTTGCCTTTTTGTAATAACATTAAAATATAAATATTTAATCTTTTCTACGCATTAAAAAGGAATCGATTTATTGTTTAACGAACCTTTTAACTTAATTATAAACAAAGTTATGCACTTTTTTAAAAACTAAAATTTTTAAATTACATGATCTTTTAAAGAACTTGGTTTTAGTTTTAGTCTGAATTCCATTTTTTTCAGTGACTTATAGGTCCCTAAAAATTTATCTTTTAAGCTATTATCAAATATTTTATTATTATTCAATCTGAAGTTATTATTTTTTCAATATTGAAAATTTTTTAAAATCATTGTTTTTGTTTTGCAAAAACAAAAAAAAAAAATTTGTCTGCAGAAATGATTGAAATGATCTCTATGAGAAACGATTGTGTTCTCGAGATAAACACAAAAAAATTACGCATTTATAAACACTAAGGTTTAACTTGGCAGCGGTTTCTTTAAAGTGATTTCAAGTATATTTAAATATTTTGAAGTATTTTAAAATATTTTTAAGTAATTTTAAGTATTTTCAAATATTTGCAAGTATTTTGAAGTAGTCTGGATTATTTTGAAGTAGTCTGAATTATTTTAAAGTAGTCTGAATTATTTTAAAGTAGTCTTAAATATTTTTAAATATTTTAAAGAAATTTCAAGATTTTTTTTAAATATACGTCAAGATGGTTCTATCACTCAGCAATTGACTTTTTTAATAAGTATTTTGGAGTTCTTTTCTGTAAAAAAAAGTATATTATTAATTTTGGTAAAACTTCATAAACATCATAAACTAAGAAAATTTAATAGAAATAAAATTTAAATAAAATAAAATTTAAATAAAATAAAATTTAAATAAAATAAAATTCCATGGTATAAATGAAAATTTCATCACATTTCCATGATTCCTTGAGGAATAATGAAATTCCATGAGAATTGCAGGCTACTCGCGTTTTCCAGAGTTGTAGAAACGCTGCTACTTTGATTTATATTAATAAAGTTATTAAAATATTAATTTACAATCAAAACTGTAATGAGTATATTTTCTTCTCGTGTAGGAGAATTTTAGTTTACCTGTCTGAACTCAGGGTGCACACATATTGGTTACAAGGGTCCCAAGTAACTCCTTGAACGAATCCTTTGTAATCAGACAATATACAACTACTCCTTCCTTTATTTAAATCCCACAATATTGCAGTATTATCTACAGATCCCGAGACCAGAGAATTGCAGTCTGGAGACCAACTTAGGTCGTATATGTCCTCAAGGTGGCCTTTTAGAACCTTCCAGGACGTCCATTGTTCCTTATTTAAATTTTCTTCTCCAATGAATAATGGCAGTTCAGACTCTTCTCGCTGTTTCCACAGTATGATTATAGACTCTAGAAAAAAAGTATTCAATTTGTTAACGAAATCGTAATAATCTTAATAAAATTGTTAATATTATTATTATTATCTACACGAAAATAAGTTCACTGAATCAATTTTTCGAAAAACAAAAATTTAATACGTAGCTTCCACTAAAAAGAAAAAATTAAAAAATGGTAAAAATTAAAAATGAATTAAAAAGTTTTTTATTTTATTATTTAAAAAGAATGTTGTTACCATCGTCTGCAGAAGCTAAAATTTCACCGGAAGGTGAAAAACGAACAACATTTACTGCTCTTTGATGTCGTTCTAAATCCGCAACACATGAAACTTCCACTCCGCCGGTATCATTCAATAATAAATGCCATATCTGTTTTTTTTTAAAAAATATGCAATTATTAAGATAGCAAATAAGAATTAAAATCACGAAAGAAAATCACGTGATCAAATTATAGTATGAGAAAAGTAAATTAATAAATATATTACATGAAAATTGTAATTTTCGACAATTAATTTTCGTAATTATTTACTTGACAATTGTTGTCTTTTAAATAAACTACGCGACAGCAAAAATTAAAATACGTTGCTAAAAAAATACTTGGATGAAATAAATGATTGAAAAATACGTAATAGTAACAAAAAAATAAACTTTAGAATAAAAATCGATTTTTATTAACAAAAATTAAAGTAATTAAAAATTAAAATTAAAGTAAATTAAATTAAAGTATAAATTAAAGTAAACAAATTCTTGTTTAACAATGACCGAACAAGCTTTTACAATTCACTGTAATTTTATACGAATGTCATAAAAAGTAAACAAATAGAAAAAAAACCTTAAGTGCATACAAACGTACTGAACAGTCAATTGCACGTTTTACAAAGTGTAGATTCTGTACCAATACTATTAATAAATCGCATAATTTTCAAATTAAAGACTTTACTCCTCTTGAACGATAAATAATTTTTACCAAAACATGAGAATCGGCTCCCCCAGTAACGATCCTCCAGTACGTTTCTTGTGTCGAATTTTTCCAATTTCCAACTTGTATATCAATACTCAATACAGGATCTCGATTATGCCAGGAAATTTCAGGAATGGAGCACTTCATATTCAACAATTGTACGTCAGAAAGTTTACAGTATAAAGAATAAATTAAAAAAGAAAATTTGTTTGACTGATTACTAATTCCTAACCTATATTTTTGAGTCGTTCATTGTACCGGAATGCACTAATGCGCGCGTTCTTATTTCGGCTCAATTCGGTCAATTCCGTGAAATTTCTGCTGGAGTGTCTAATCAGGATTCGAAATAATCGGAAAACTTTCTACCATCATGCAATTTAAGTTCAAAAATTCGAATTCCCTTCATTTGTTTCAGTATAATTTTCTATTTGTAGAATAATCCGGCATTGTTTATAATTTTGAACTTCCATAATTGTTTTCTTTTCTTGAATGAATAAACTAGTTTTAGTACATACATTTCAATGATACTAATACGACAAATGTGCTGCTAATGAAAATACAAAAACGATTCTCTTATTAAATATAAGAAATAGGAAGATAAGGAACATCACGAATTGAGGAGAATGGTGAGTGGCGTAACCTCAAAATAAACATTACGCATGTATTTAGCAGAAAAAATAGAATTGAAATTGTAACAAACTTTGATTTTAATACATTTTTATAAAATAATTATGTATGTTGAAATCTTTTGCTAAATAATACACTTTTAAGGATTTTTGAGTTCTTTCTTCCTGATTGGTCTGAATTTTAAAAATATTTTGTTAAAAGATACCAATAAACAATTAATATTCTTTTCAGCAAAAAACCACGGAAAAAAGTCACCATATAGTATAATATCAGCAAAATTTATTATTTATAAAAATTGCTAATTTTAATGAGAATGGAAAAAAAAATTTTAAAAAGTTATTATGGAGCAAAGTGGTTCACTGATCAGATTTATTGATGTAAATGTAGATATATAACTAAATCTTTTAAATTTCGTTGAAAAAAATTTGAATTTTCTTTTTGATAAAAATCAGTGTATAGTTTGAGGTTATGTTATGACCACCAACAACCTTACAATAGAATAAATTTAAAAATTTAATGAAATGTACAAATCATAATAATTTGCAAAATAATCAGAAATGATACGAAAGGAAATAATTTTAATATATTATAAATTTTATTAAGTTTTTGATGGTACAAAATAAAACAAATTAAAATTAATAAATAACACAAATGTTTTTTGTCATTTTTTCTTTTTATTATTTAAATTGTTTTTATAAATGAAAATACGTATTATTCTTTGTTCTCAAAATTTACACTACATTGTTTTAACAATTAATACATTTTATGCAACGTTTCTTTTCATTTTACCTAGCAATGCTCTTTCTAAATTTCAAAGATAATTTTTGAAATTTAGAAATAAGAGCAATTTTAGACCTCAACAACTGATACTTAAATTTCTTTTTATTTATAATTAAATTATAGTTAAATAACTTTTGCAAAAATATATTCAACTTTTAACTGCGGCTATTTAGCCGCAGTTTTTTCTTAATTTTGCAATCTCAATTTCTTAGTAACAATTACACAATTAAAATAAAATTTTTAAATACTATTCCAGTTATTGTAATTATATTCCAGTTATTGTATCTAGTGTAAAAGCGAGATTTTTTCGGAATTATTGCTTCAGCAATTGTTTAAACAAATTATTGTTATTTATAATTTTTAATTATTTATTATTTTAATTATTTTATGGAAATGTGTCAGAAAGTACGTTTTTATAAATTTTGTAATAATTGTAATATTCGTTGTTTCAATTCTCCTTGATAAGAATAATCTGAAAGTTAAATTGCAAACATTTTTCTTTATTTTTTTTAAAAGACAGCAAAGTTTTATATAATTTTGTTTTAAAAAAATTATTGTTTTTTGAAACAAATCTTGGAGAAAAAATTATTATTACTATTATTATTATTAAATTAACGAAAAATCAACAAATTGACAATAATGAGAACATCGGACATTAATTGTACGTTTTCTGTAATATATTTCTGGCAGTTTTTGTGACTGCATGGCACGAATAATAATTACATTACAATTATATGTACAAGTTGAGTTAAAAAATGACTATATGTAAAAATATTACATACCAAAGATTAGAATTATTGCTAGCATATTAAAGATAAATTTTGTAGTCTTACAAATTACGATTGCACAAATAGTGCATAACAGGAATCTATTTTGATCAATAGTTGAAACGAAGACATTGTAAGCCGCAAATTTATTATATTTTTCAACTTTCAATAAAACTCTTTAATCACTGTCATCTGTATTTCTAGGCGCTCTAGTTAAGGGACGTAGACTGTCTTCGTCCGATCCGTAAATTACTTCTTCGTCCGAATCATTTATCATCGAGAAAGATGGATTATCTTTTGTTATGGACGAATCTGCAAGGAGAGCATTAAAAATCCGATAAATATACAGCTTGAATATATTGAAATAAATATTTCTAAATGTAGAAAGCTGAATGTAAAAAAATTACATGTAAATAATTAACTATTTATACTAAAAAATTAACTAATTCTTAATATAAAAAGAAACTATTTTTTATAATTATAATAGGATTTCAATCTCAATTATAATTGAACTTCAATCTTAATATCAATAATTATATTGCAACTTCAATGGCAATGATATTTAACTTGAATCTTAAGGGCATGTGACAGAACATGACGTCAGCAGTCACGTGACCCATAAGCAAAATATCTTCTCCCTTCTACTCTCGAAATATTGAATATATCTTTCTGAAATCTGCTAGACGCTTTTAAAATATCATCAGTGTGGTCTGTCTAGTGTCATTTTAATGTTATTTTTATTGAAAAATGATTTAATTTAATTTTATAGTATATTTTTTTAAGTTTGTAAAATTATTTTTCAACGAAAATAACAATAAAATAACACCAGGTAGATCTCCCCGATGATATTTTAGAAATATCTACCAATTTTCAGAAATGTATATTCTTTAATTTAAGAGTAAAATGAAGGAGAACTTTTACCTACAAGTCACGTGACTGCTGGCGTCATTTTCCTTCACATACCCTTAATTATAATTTAATTTTACAATATTGGGAACGGTGGTCGTGATGTAATTACCTATTCTCTTCGTCCATTTTAACATTCTCTCTTTGTCTCTATTTAAAAGATAGAGAAGGACGAAAATAAAAAATGGATGAAGAGAATAGGTAGACACCAGATGGCGTATCACAGTTTAGCCGTTCCCAATTAGATTATTATCTTTTTTTTTAAACAAGTAATTTTTGTTTTAGAAACACATCAACGTACGTTGGCCGTAGACTTGCTGAAGAGCAGGCGCGTAAACATACGCCATTGTGTAAAGATAAAAATTTAAAAGGCCATAAAGGGCCATAAATTGGGCCGAAGTATGGTAATACGTTGAAAGTCGAGATGCGAAACTGTCTTCAAAAACTCCAGCGCCAAATTTCCTAGCCGTAACCAATGCACAAACTCCTATGACGACTGCAGCCAGAAGAGTCAAGAATCTTAATCGCAGGTCTGAAAAATATAAGAAATTTGTTAAGACAGGCAGGAAATAAATTTTGGCTCAAAAATTGAGTATTTCATATTTCCTGGCATTACGTATGTACGACTATAGCTACACTATCCTTCATTAATACCTACCCTCTAGGGACATTTGTAAATTTTAAAGAACGCACGATTTCTTTTGTTTCTTTTTGTTTATGTCTTCAGTAATCATGTGCATGAACTTATAGAAACACAAGAAACGGTATGTTTTTTGATAATGGAAACTCCCTAGAGGGTAAGGCATTAATGCAGGACAGTGTACAGTCGTGGCCTTATATGCCTTTACATTTTGTCACTAGAAAATTTCTACTCAGCGAGTTTCTTTCTATATAGTTTTATTCTATACTAATATGAAATGTTAAGACATGAAGTAAATCTACACAGAAGGAAACTCGCTGAATAGAAATTTTCTAGTGACAAAATGTATAAAGGCATATAAGGCCGCGACTGTACAGTCGGGGACAATAATGCCATCCAAAAGGTTACCACGGCCATATATGCCTTTACATTTTGTCACTAGAAAATTTCTACTCAGCGAGTTTCCTTCTATGTAGTTTTATTCTATGCCCATATAAAATGTTAAGGCATGAAGTGAAACTGCATAGAAGGAAACTCGCTGAGTAGAAATTTTCTAGTAACAAAAAGTAAAGGCATATATGGCCGTTACTGTCCAGGGAGTTCGGTCGTTTTGTCTGTTATGCACACTATACAGAACAAGAGGTTGACTCCTTCCTCCATGGTAGATTGCATTAGGAGGGCACTTTTCTGCAGATTGGCCTGCAGGAGCTTTAGCTGTTTGTTATTATTACGTTACATATTGTATTTCAACTTTTCTGAAAGCAATAGAAATGTTAAAGTAATAGAAATCCATTTATTATTTACCAAAATACGGCATCGACCGTAATTCACTGTACGCTCTGAGAATGAGCAAAAGAAGATAAGCACCATAGATTCCTCCCATTGTCAGGAAAAATACCTTGAAACCCTGCAAATAAAATGTTCCATGTTGTATAAATCCTGATAATTCATATTTATTTAAACAAAAATAATTTTTTATTAAAAGAGGGAAAGAAAAATAACAGACAAAAGAAAATTAATCAAAAAAAGAATGTGGTTTGTCAAGAAAGAAGAATCTTTATATCTGAAGTCCTTCAGGACGCTGAAGGGAGAAAAGTGGGGTTGGTTAACAGTAGTTGTCAAACATTTTCCCCTCTTTTCCTAAAAATTTGCATTTGGACAATTCTTTTAGAAAAATATAGACGCTTTTTTGAAATAGGGCTTTCTACAGTAGAAATATAAGAAATAAGGATTATGGGAAATATTTATTTTTGGGGTTTTGATGATTATACGAACAAAGAAAAGTATTCCAGTGTTGAAACTGTTATTAATTTTAACGCGGAATATGGCGGCGATACATGCTCTGTCCACGCGTAGGGCAGGGAAACATCAGTAGTGAACTCACATTTCAAGCAAAACACAACGAGTTTCTAGTAAAATACTCAAAAATAGACGCTAAACGTCACAGAGACTCGTTGCGTTCGGCTTGAAACGCTAGTTCGGATTCCTGTTCGAGACACTGTCAAGGCTGGTTGTGCGCTCGAGCCTTTTTTCTACGAAAATCTTTATTATTATTGTTTTAAGTTTAATCGAGTTTCTTTGTGTATATCAAGTTTAGCCATCACCTTAGTCTGCTTCAGGCTCCGTAAGCTGCAATGGAAACAGGCGATACATTCTGCGGTCCGCCCGACTACCGAGGGCGCCCTTGTCGCTACTAATACACTTAAAAAATTA
>WNHD01003017.1:0-13574 GCA_011057455.1 Ganaspis sp. Gsp50
TATAAGTTATTCGAATTTTATACGAAATTACCTTTAAAATAAGCCTAGAACCAATAAAAAACGTTTATTATTTAAGAAATTATTTCAATTTCTATAAAAAACTGCAAAATCCACTTTTTTAAAGATATCTAAGTGAAAAATTGACAAAAGAAATTCAATTGTCTTCTTTTTTTCAAAATTTTATTGCCTATTAGGAAAAAAACGAAAAAGAATTTTATTTTTTAAACTTTTCATGATTAAACAAGTTTTTCATTCATTAAAAAAGGGGTGTCCTCATAATTTTGGACGGTAGAGTAGTTAAATTAAAATAAAATATTTGCATGTAGTTTAATTAAAATAAAGCATTTCCATATAGTTTAATTAAAATAAAGTATTTGCACATAGTTTAGTTAAAATAAACTATCTTCAATCATTCTGTTAATAAAATGTTTCCTTTTTCTATTTGTATTTTATTTGTTTATGATCTAATGATTAAATTTATTTTCACATACTTTTGATTTTCTATTTCTGGACCCGAAAGAATGAAAGCCTGGTCGGTTTCATTGTGAGCAAAGATCTTAATGGAGCTTATATTTACAGTGGTAGATTCAACTGCCAATGATTTCATATTTTTAAGATTTATGTTTTCCAAGCATAATTCAAGATAGGTTGGTTCTAGAAATGAGAAGATTATTAGACACTGAAAATAAAAAATTATTTTCTTTTAAATGATTCGAAAGAAGTAACGTTTTTTTTACAAGAGCTTTCTACAAATTTAATTGTAATAATACTTTAAATTACATAAAAGATAATTGTAAAAATAAAAACTAATAGTAGAAAATAAAAAGCTAATAGTAGAAAATAAAAAGATAATAGTCAAAAGCAAAAAAAAATAGTAAAAAGTAAAAAAAAATAGTAAGAAGTAAAAAAAAATAGTAAAAAGTAAAAAGATAATAGTTCAAATTACATTTGTGTACATTTATAAGTATACTTTGAATATAAACTTGAATACGAATATCTGAATGTGATTTACTTATTAATTTAAATTATCACGTTACTCATTTTTCGAAAAATTGTAATAGTTTACTTTTTTCTTCACAAGCGTCGTCAAAGAGGGATGAACACACGAGGGCATTAGTTGTATCATCTGGCTGAAAAACTGAAGAAATTATAGAGCTAGCAACCATAATTTTTGACTTCGTACCAGTGACTGTAAATCCATCGATTTCAAAAGAATAAGAGCTTCGAATTATTTCTGAACTCATCCAATACTGAGGATAGAGTAAAAAATCCATACTGCAATTTACCGTACAAGGCATTATTATTGAAGTATGACATGTCGATTTTAAATAAAGTTGAAAATTCACTCCTTGCATCTGTGAAAAGTTGAATTTGATTTGAATTTGCAGTATAATAAATTAAATATAAATAAATATAGTATAAATATAGTGTCATAACAAAAATGTAGTAGTGAATTAAATAAATAAAATTCTGTCGTTTAATTAAAATTAAATCTTCCAGCTAAATTTACACCTAATACTTAATATTACTTACTTTCTCTTTATGTAAAAACTTTATAGACAAATGAATAAATTTTTGTACAAAGCTTTTCATACCTGTGCTTTAATTTTTCTGTGACATTGATTAAACATGTCTTGAGGTAGATCAGTTTGTTTAGAAGCACACGCTGCTACTCGAAAGGGATATAATGGTTCTTCTAAGTCAACTATTATTTCATCCCATTCAATAGTCGTGTAAGGATCATCCGACAAAGCAGGTGTCAAAGGTTCCGTCTATAATTATAACCATTTTAAAGACAAATGATTAATTAATAATAAATAATATTAATAATTACAGTTACATTAATTTTATTAATGGAATGTAATTAATTAAATTTTACAAATGAAATAATTAATTGTTTCAATGGAATGGAATTAATTAAATTAAAGCAAAATAAAACTTACTCGAGATTCAAGATATTTTCGTTGCCTCTGCAAACCTGTGACGCGATGATCAGCCAACTGTAATTGAACCGCTCCTTTAATTATAAATAATTTAACTTCCATCTTGGCAATATTTTCTCTTAATGCTTCATATTCCTCTACTGTTACTAGTGGCAATTCGTCAATAGTTGGTTCTAGAAAATAAAAATGTTTGGAAATCACAAAGCGATTAGCATTAATTCATCGATCTATCAATTTTAATCCATTATAAATAAATAATTATTAAAATTGTTATATAATTATAATTATACATGTTATATATAATTATATTATAATTATAATCATACAAAATAATGTATGACAATTAAATTACGTAAAAGTAAACTTTACCTGATTTTGGCACAATGTATGGTGTATAATCATATTTTGAAGCTGCTTGAATGATCGTGTTAGCACGATGAAAAACTCCGGAACTTAATCGGACTGTTAAATCCCCAATACCGAATCTCACTACTCTATGTTCTGGGAAATTGCTTTATAAGAATAATAGAAAACAAGTATTAAATACTATCCAGTCATATTATTTTACTTGGGGTAATTTCAATTCCATTAATTTTAATGATTTCTAATTTCAATGTTTTCAAATTTAAATTGATTCGAATTTAAATCAATTCGAATTCAAATCAATTTGAATTTAAATTGATTCGAATTTAAATCAATTCGAATTCAAATCAATTTGAATTTAAATCAATTCAAATTCAAGTCAATTCGAATTCAAATCAATTCGAATTTAAATCGATTCGAATTCAAGTCAATTCGAATTCAAATCAATTCGAATTTAAATCGATTCGAATTCAAGTCAATTCGAATCCAAATAAATTCAAATTTAACTCAATTCGAATTCAAACCAATTCGAAATTAAATCAAATTCAAATTGAACTCAATTCGAATTTAAATCAATACAAATTAAAATCGACGCAAATCTAAATATTTTAGAATATAATTCAAACCTTCGTTAATAAAAATTCAATTACTTTAAACACTTGAATTGTCCATCTACATAGAGATGTGAAATTGAGGAAAACAACTTAAATACATGATTGTATGAAAATCATACCTGTATTCGAAATTTGATCCGAATTCTAACAGATCCTCGGGCATTATATCTTCTGGTAATTCGATGTGATGAATATAATCTAGCATAATTGCTGGACACCTTTCTAACATTTTCTCCACTAGATTATTCAGAAAGTTAAAATAAGTTTGTTTTTTAAGAATTTTCATTCGTAATTTTACAAGAAGAGTGTTTACTTTCAATTGTGTTTAAAACACTCACCTGTAAAAACAGAAAGATGGCAATCGATACCCTGTTTATAAATTCGCTTTTTCCCTTTATTTTCCACAGCTTCATCATCAAAAAGTGTATCCTTCAAATGATCCGTTGTGAATTTTCCGACCTTTAAGTACAGAGGTGGCTACAAAAATTAGAAACATTCATTTTATTCATTTAATAATTGAAAAGAAACTATCGTACATTTATAAAAATTACGAAACATAAATCTTAAATTGTTTGAATTTGATCTATTTTTGTCTACTTCTGTTTTCATTTTATCTATTTTCGTTTTCTTCTGTTTCTATTTTATTCTAGTTTTTTGTTCTAGCTTTGTTTTGTTTATTTTTCTTCTGTTTTTGTTTTGTTCTATTTCTTATTCTATTTTTTTCTATTTCTTGTTTTATTTTATGTTATATTTTATGTTCTATTTGTTGTTCTATTTTCTGTTTGTTCGATTTTTGGTTAGTTCTATTTTTATTTTAGCCTAATTTTTGTTTCCTTCTACTTCCATTTAATTCTAGTTTGTAATAATTTCATTATTTGCATTATAATTCTAATTACTTGAACTCCATCAATGACTTCAGGATGATCACAGCTACAGTTTCCTCTAGGATACACAAGTATACTTCCACATCCTATTTGAAAATTAGTCATTGATACTCCTTGAAATAAAGCGTCAATTACAGCTCCTGTGAACCTCAGCGATAGAAATGACTTGTACTTAATTTTTCGCGGTTTGTAAAACAATTGTTCCTTAATACTTTCTGCAACCTAAAGTACAGAGCTTCTATAGTCAAAATATCTTTGATCATAATGAAAAGAAAGTCAAGAACAGAAAATGAAAATCATTCTTCCAATGATTTTGAAAATTTATCTTCACAAATTACCTTGAAAGTCAAAGTTGCATCGTCTATGTAAATTCCAAGATGTACTGTATGTCCTGCATAGGCCATTTGTTGCTCATTCGACCAATCATTATCCCAAGCAACTGGAAAAATCGAAGACATTGTATTCCAAGCCCATCCACCCCAACCGACCGCTTCAGCAGAACTTCCAGGTCCTGAACTTGAATCTTCTGTAAATAGTAAATTTACAATTTATAAATTACTATTCATTGATCATTAGTTAATTACAAATTGAAAATTTATTGATAATTAATTACAAATTGAAAATTCATTGATAATTCATTACAAATTGAAAGTTCATTGATAATTATAATTACAAATTAAAAATTATTGATGATTAATTGCAAATTGAAAATAAACTTTCTTTTAACACAAAAAGCAAAACTCGAGTAAGCAAAAACATTCTACGATTCTTCTTTATCAAAACAAGTTATCAGAATGAAGTGAATGTTTCTTCTTTAAAAGAAATGAAGTATTTTTTAAACAAAATTTTTGAAAACTTTGTGAACCTTGGGTGACATTTTCTTTATCCTCTGAAGAAACTGAGTCTCTCTTTTCGGGAAATTGTCTTGTTCTTAATGCCACGAGCAAAGCCATTAATCGTAGCAACATTGGCACTTGTTGTTCAGTTGTACTAAATTCCATTTTTTCACAATGAAGATCTAATCTTGTAACTGAAGCTCTTTTGGATGTGTTGCTGTGATAGTTCATTATCATCCGTATAACCATTGAACATCTGTACAGTACGGGATCCTAAAAAAATAAAAGAACAAGAAAAAATGATAGTTGATGATAAAATATAATAATTTGGCTATTTTTTTATTTTATATAGCCTCTTATTTTAGTTGATAATTAAATTAATAAGCACCTGATAAATTTCTATTTTACCAGAGGTGTCCATTTTATCCAAACAAAGAGTCAAATCTTGAATTGTTATGAGTTTTTGTAACATAACTTGATAGCTACTAACATCTGAAAAATCGTAAATTTGTTATTGCAATATTTTCGAAAAAAGAAAAATTCATTCTATATTCATTCGTAATGATAAATTCATTAATTTGATATTTATTCATTCTAAATTTATTAATTTTATTTTTATTAGTTGCAAATTCATTAAATTGATTTTTATTAATTCTAAATTCATTAATAATTTCATTTTTATTAATTAAGAATTCATTAAATTGATTTTTATTAATTTTAAATTCATGAATTTCATTTTTATTAACTACAAAAAAATTAATTTCCTTTTTAATAATTTTAAATACAATTTCATCTTGCCTGTAAATGCTGGTTCCCATTTGTTATTAACAGTTTGCATGCTTAAATATCTGACATTGATACTCAGGACAATATCTTCTTCAACGTACTTTAATATCAAATTGTTACAAATAATTGTTATATTATTTATCACTTTCGTTACTATACTTTTAATGTACCCAGGCGGCGTTTCTTCCCTAGAATTTCAATCAGAATTCAATTATTCAACTTTCAGTAAATTGAACAAACTCAAGAAATAATTAATTTATTAGCCAAACAACTTACTGAACAACGTCAGTCTGCCTTTTTTGAGAAGATGTAGAAGAAGTGTCGCTGTGAGATTCATCCTTGAGTTTTAAAATGCATTCTATAATAGAAAATATAGAATATAAAATTATTTTATATTGTTATTGTCATTTATCAGAAACTAATAAAATTATTAAATTACTACTGAATGTAATTATTCATTACTTTATCATTCAAAAAATAATTGCAAAAATATATATGTCTAAATAACAATCTCTAAATAAAAAATCTACATATCTAAATAACATCTCTAGATAACTAGTTTACATACCCTAAATAATAATCTCTAAGTAAAAAGTATAAATTTCTATTAAAACAAGAAACAGAGCTTCTATTGATAAATAAAAAATAGAATAATAGTAATAAAATAGAATAAAATAAAATAGAATAATAATAAAATAGAATAATAATAAAATAGAATAACAGACAATAAACGTGTTAACAGTTTTAAAAAAAGGAATAATGAATAAATTTCTTGCCAATTGTATTAATAGTGACAACAATAGGTTCTGATGTAATTTTAACCCATGGCACATGAATTAATAACTCATGGATATGGCCACTGACGAGACTAAAAGGAAGATTTAACTGTTCTTCTAATACTTCTAATCGCAGATCAAGATTCTGAAAAGATGCATCTCCACCCCATAAGGATACCTGAAATATTGTACAAAATATTTTATTCTTTTTTTTTAATTCCTTATTTTAATTCTTTATTTTAATTCTTTATTTTAATTCTTTATTTTAATTCTTTATTTTAATTCCTTATTTTAATTCCTTATTTTAATTCTGTACTTTAATTCTTTACATTAATTCTTTAAATTTAGGAAATCAGAAAATACAAAAATTGTTATTTATAATTGTAAGGAATTAAAAACTACGAGAAAGTAACAAGCATAAAATGTATTATAAAAAAATAATGTTCAAGAAGTAGTACTATTTACAACAATTACCTGTGATTGTTCTGGCTTGAAGTTTTTAACATATTTTTCCACGTAACTCAATATTACTGGAGTTATATACGACTCTAATTTAAACATAGTGAATTTTAAAATGCAGGAACATCATTTAAATTAAATTGATCTAGTATTTGCCAACCTCAGCCTCGGAATATCATTTTGGCTGTGGAAAAAGAATTTTTGAAAAAAATGAGATTAAAATTATACAGCTGTCAAAAAAATTAAGAAATTAAAACAATACTGAATGATAAGAAAAATGATCTAAATTCTAATTTTCAAGAGACTAATTATAAATGGCTTAAGAGTCAATAAAGGAAAAAACATACTAAACATGGTACAAAAATTATAAAAAGCTACTAAAATAAAATAGAATAATGATAATGGTAAAAATAATAATTATTATAAAAATAATGACAATAAAAATAATAATGATAAAAATAATAATGCTAATAATAATACAAAAGCGATAATAATAATAGTTATAATAAAGATAATAAACAAAAAATAAACTTTCCAAATATCTTATTTTTACGAAGCTACTTTATCAATAATATAGATCATAGAATGAACAATTCTCTTTTCCTAATAGGTATCTGTTAAAATTTTATTTTCGTATTTTTCTGTTTACCTTTTTAGATTTTTATAAACAAAAATAAAAATTTAGAGGTTATGCCAAATAACGAAAAATAGATAGAATACAAAATATAACTCTTATACCTATTAGTGTTTGTCCTTTTGATGTGAAACATGAACTTGAGTGTAACTTAATAATTACATCAGATATCAATTCGTTATTAATTACAAAAGATTTGTAATCCTTTTCAAATAGACAACACATATGTCAGTAACTGACTTTGTATACGTGAATTTCTAAAAGAGTGTGTTTTAACAGAAATAGCCAATAGCAAAGCAAGGTTAATTGGACAGAGCCAATTAAAATTCGAGAATATCAGCTGATTAGATAAAAACAAATTTGTGTCATACATGGACGATTTGTTCCAATTTGTTCCTAAACGTCAAAATGGTTTAATCCCAAATTTATCGATAAAATGAGTTAAATAAAGTGTAATTTTTTTTCTAAGCTCTTAGTTATAATAAAATGCGTCACGTTTTACAGTGTTTCAAAATTTTATATATAAGTTTTGTGCAATAAGTTTCATACGCCCTTATGAGAAACCTAACCTCAAAGTCTAAGATTGACTCATCGTTTATTACACATTACACTCGTACTTCACCTATTTGTTAATGAGAATAAATATACGTGGCATCTCTCGATAAACAGTTTTCTTTCCACATCTTTATCAGGAAGAGGTGAGTTATTGGACATTTTTTAAATGTAAAGAAAGTACTCAACATTTTGTGTTCTTTGGACATAATTGTGTGTATTATGCTTATTTATTACTCTTTCATTGTTCAAAGTGTATTTATTAAATAATTAACAACATTCAGCATATATATGTTCATATATTATGCATCTATATGTTTATATATTATGCATCTATATATGCATGTGATAAAAAGTCAAGGTAAATGGTTATTTAATTTTGCTTTGTTTTCAAATATTTTTAATTATACATAATTTTCTTCATACATTTTATTTAGATTAAAATTAAATTCTTCGTTTTTGAGTAATTTATATTACGTATTCTTTTTTTGTATTTTATTATGTTTTTTATTATATACTTTGGATTGGTATATAATTTGTTTTATGAATTTTATAATTACAATTAATATTGGTTTGTAAAAATAGTTAAACAGCTGTTAAAGTTCAGAGAAAGAAACGATCTTGACATAATAACAAACACAATCAACAATGACCACAAGTTAATTAAAACAAATACTGAAATTTTATGAGCATTAAAACATTTTTTATATTTAAAGGTTTTGTGCATTATGCATGAGAAGAGAAAGAAATTGAATGACATGAAGGCTTTAATTCTTGTTGGTGGTTATGGAACGAGACTTCGACCATTAACCCTTAGTCGTCCAAAACCACTTATTGAATTTGCAAATAAACCTATGTTGCTTCATCAAATAGAAGCTTTGGTAAGTACTAAATTATTTTCTATCAATAAAAATAAAGAAATTATCAAATCTATGACATTAAATAAAGTAATTCAAACATTCATTAAACTCATAATTTTGTGATAATTTCAGGTTGAAGTGAATGTAAAAGAAGTCGTTTTAGCAGTGTCATATCGGGCTGAACAAATGGAAAAAGAACTCGAGAAAGAAGCTATTAAATTAGGAGTGAATTTGATATTTTCTCATGAGTCGGAACCTTTAGGCACAGCTGGACCTCTGGCACTCGCAGCTCAGTATCTCGAATCTACGGACGAACCATTTTTTGTATTGAATTCAGATATCATTTGCGATTTTCCTTTCAAGCAACTTATTCAATTTCACAAGAACCATGGACACGAAGGCACAATTGTCGTCACAAAAGTTGAAGAACCTTCCAAATATGGTGTCGTTCTTTACGATGATACGGGTAAAATCGACAGTTTCATTGAGAAACCACAAGAATTCATATCAAATAAAATAAACGCTGGTGAGAATAAAAATATGTTACTTAATTGACGGAAATGACTAATATTATCGAATATAACATTTTTTAATTTAAGCCAAAAAATAAACAAAACAAAAAACAAACAAAGCAGAAAACAAACAAAACAGACAAAACAGAAAACAAACAAAACTAAAAACAAGAAGAATAAAAAACAAGGAAAGCAGAAAAACAAAGAAAAAAAGCAAACTTATAACAAAATCAATTTTGTAAAGAGTTGTATGACTTTTATGTCTGAGACAAAAAATTTAATTTCTGTAATTAGAATTTAATTGAGAATTAAATTACTTGAGAGTTTTAATTAATTTGAAAGAAAATTATTAATGCGTAATAATGAAGTAACTTTGGTTTTAAAGTTGAATATTTTCTTGTTAAAGGTATTTATATTTTTAACCCGAGTGTTCTAAAGAGAATAGAATTGCGTCCCATGAGTATAGAAAAAGAAGTATTTCCTGAAATGGCAAGTGATGGGGAATTATATGCAATGGATTTGTCAGGATTTTGGATGGATGTTGGTCAACCTAAAGACTTCCTTAAAGGTGAAAATTTTACTTTGTTAATATATTCAATTCCTAATTTTGAGATCAATTAACAACGCAATATTTATGATAGTCTGCAATAAATTCTTTTCAATTTTGCTTTCTTATAGAGGAATTTACTATATTAATTACTATTATAATATTAATTTACTATGTGGTGTACATTTTTTAAAATTAGTAAATGTTCGTTTAGTGTTGAAAACATAAAAATAGAAACTATAAAAATATATATTCTTTCAAAAAATATTTCAAATATATATTTAAATATTTCAAATATATTTTCCTCCAATATTTCAAATATACATACTAAATATGAATAATTAAAATTATAATTATAAAATATGAACAATTCTTTTTTTTAATCAGGAATGGGTTTGTACCTTACGTCTTTGAGACAAAAAGCGCCTGAAAAATTGTACTCGGGACCAGGAGCAATAGGAAATGTTTTAGTTGATCCAACAGCGACTATTGGAAAAGATTGTAGAATCGGACCTAACGTGGCTATAGGTCCAGGAGTCACAATAGCTGACGGTTGTTGCATAAAGAAAACAACTATTCTTGAATCCGCGACAGTAAAAGAACACACTTGGCTCGATGGGTAAAATTTCACTAATTAAAAATTGATTCCCTATCAATTTATTTCTTCTACTTCTACTTCTACTTCTTCTATTCCATTTTCATGGATTTTCACTTTTAACTCTTCTTTTTTTAACTTCTTTATTTTTTTTACTACGTGTATATTTTTCATTTACCCTTCTGGAAAATCAGAAAGTACAATTACAGTTTCCTGTATTAATCCAAAATTGACTACAAATATTTATAAATATTTTAATTTAGAATTAATCTTGAAAATTCTTGTTCTTAATTTTAATGTGCATTGAAAATTGCAGGTGCATTATAGGCTGGAAAAGCGTAGTTGGTCGATGGGTAAGAATGGAAGGAACGACAGTATTAGGTGAAGACGTTATTGTAAAAGATGAACTATATATAAATGGTGGTCAGGTGCTACCACACAAAAACATTGCAGCTTCAGTTCCAGACCCACAAATTATAATGTAAGATTAAGTATAATGTCAGGTACTCCATCTTTATTGACTGAGATTCATTCTCACAAATCGTACACAAAAGTTTGTAAATATTTTTTATTACTTACAAAATATTGAAAAATTAAACGTCTGTTGTTACAATTTAAGTAACGTCTATGATACTTTGTACCAGATGCAAGTATACTTTTTAGCAGTTTTATAATCCAAATTTATTCAATAAATATTACAGAGCTTTCAGAACGAAACAAAACTCAAAAGTCTTATGCGAAACAAAACTTTGCTTAAAATAAAAGACAAATTTACATAAGCATAAATTCATCCAATTTTAAATCATTTACAAGAAAAGTTAAATTAGATTTAAAGACTGATTAGACATATTTAATTCTACTCTGGTCGTAAAAATCGATCTATATTTTCTTTCTTACATTTATATTCTGATGGACATTGGCCTGTCGATCCGTATTCTATTGCTTTTCGAAATTCTGACATTTTCTTCTCGTATTTCTCGTCTACTTTCGTACTTCTAAAAGTATGTTTTATGTTAGCAATAATACTTGAAAGAAATAATAATTGATGTAAATGTGAAACATTTAATTAATTGAATTAATTTTTTAATGTCGAACATTTCAAAACTTTTAGAATTTGAAAACAAATTCAATTATTGTCAAATGCAAAATTTGAATAAAAATATTTTCTGTTTGAGTTTTTGACTTACTGGGGCATTAATTTTATAGCTTGTAAGATCATTTCTGCTGCTCCTAAATATTCCTTTGCTGTTTGTGGAACTTCACAGGCTGCTCGATAAAAACACGTGTCTCCAATTAAAAATCCCACAGCTAAAGCTACTTCTCCCTCAGATACAATATCTAAATAAAAATATCTGATTCAGACAATTCTTAATCGTTTTATGCAATTGGTAAACATTCTTATAATTTTAAAACATAATATTCAAGAAAATATCATTCGAGAGCAATGGATAAATTTATCCTAAATATAAAAAAAAATTCAAATTTTCCGAGTCTTTGAAAACATTATTTAAAAAATTGACGCACCTTGTTCTAAACCTCGAGCATTGACATTATTATGTCCTCCTAAATATCCAGCACCAAAAACAACTGCTTTTAGAACTAACAAAAGTAGCAAACTTGAAAGATTCAAATTGAGTACCTAAGGAATTTAATTCAAAGAAATTAAAACAATTAATTTACTAAATGTATTCAAAAGAATTTGTGTTTATCTAGAAGAATTTCTAAAATTTATTTGAAAGAATGTATAACATTTATGTGGAATTTCTAAAATTTATTTGAAAGAATGTATAACATTTGTGTGGAATTAATAAAATTTATTTGAAAGAATTTATAATATTTATTTCGAATATAATTAATAAAATTTATTTAAAAGAATTTATAATATTTATTTCGAAGAATTTACAAAATTTATTTGGGAGAATCAAATCAGAAAATAAAATTGAAAGAATTAAATTAAAAAAATAATGTTCAAGTGATTTAAAAAATGAAATGTAAAATAAAATTATGAAAGGTAAATTTTAGAATAAAATACATTGTGGAATTGTAAAATTTTTATTTCAAGAAAAATATTACCTGACTTGTGGTAGCCGATCTCTGAACCAGTTCTTTTGCAATATCTACTAACATGGAGTCAGAAGAGCTTTTTGCATCCCTCTCAACACGAATTTCCCAATTATTTGTTGCAAAAGTACAGCTAATTGATATTGTAAGAATTAATAAATACTTTACACAGAGCATTTTTTAAGAATTGTCAACTAATTTTGAAGATGACTGACGCGTTGCAAATTTAAGAATAAGAGTTGTAAGAATGTGTCTTCATATTTAAGGTAACATTGAATTCAGTAAAGCATTCATGTGCATCAAACAGTAGGTTGTTTCTTCGTGTTTTCTCTATTGTGACGACTAACCATGTAATAACTTGCATTAACAACTCTCATTGTTGCAACGCACGTTGTGCACTAAAATGCTTTTCTGATTTAACGGAAATAAATGGTGAAAGTCTGTCACTTAAATTATAACTTTTACTTTTTTATAATTAATCTCTGCAAAATTTGAAACAGGATTGATTTGCCTTTTGTGAAAATTATACGCTAATTAGTTCAAAAAAGTACTCAAAAATTAAGAAAAAATTGTCACTTTATTTTGAATTGTAAAATACATACAGAAATGTCAAAGCCACGGTCAAAGCATTTTTTGAATATTTGCTGTTTATAAAAAAACCAAACATTGCACTCTTGCACCTTTTTATATCATCGAAATTTCTTTATTTTTTATTTGATCTAAATAATAAATTAAATTAAGTTTATGTCTATTTATTCATCATCTTGTGATCTTGTTTGTTAAAGTTATCCGAGGAATCTTAAAAAATCTCTCAACACTCACGTCGTCGATAAATAATTTATTTTGTTCTTTCTGTAAATAAAAATTGAAATACTCTAGATTAATTATTGTAAAACCAATTTACATTTAAAGACAGCATAATTGCATATTATTCCAATTGAATAATAATCACTCTTCAATTTGTCTAATTTTAAAAAATTAAAAAAATTAGATGACAAGAGACAAGTATAACCAAAAATAACAAATGTAATATGTTAAAATATAAAAGAAACCTAGGGTAATTTAACCGGTTGTGGGCACCCCCGCATAACTTTTGATAGTGAGCAGATATAGTTGATCTGAAAATTGTCATTTGTAAACTAATTCAGCATG
>WNHD01003018.1:0-32526 GCA_011057455.1 Ganaspis sp. Gsp50
CAGTGATAGATCGATGTGTAAGGTCCTAAATATACAAAATCTATGTTTATCTCAAATTTTTTAAAAAATGGATTTATCAGCTTTTGTTCGCTTACTCCTTAAATGATAGAAAAGTACAAAGAGTAAAAAAAGCAGCTCAACATTATACTAAACAAAAATTGTCAAAACGCATTCAATGAAAACGATGGAAAACTGTTAAGTAAAAATGATGGAAAATTATAAAGTAAAAACGATGGAAAACTATAAAGTATAAACGATGGAAAATTATTATAAAGTAAAAACGATGGAAAACTATAAAGTAAAAACGATGGAAAATTATTAAATACAAACTATGAAAAATTGTTAAATGGAAACGATCGAAAACTATTGAATGAAAAAAGAACGAAAACTATTGAATGAAAACAACTTTAAATCTCAAAATAAAAACAATTGTAAATCTCTAAATGAAAACAATTGCGGAGCACTAAGTGAAAACAATTGACAAGTACTAAACGAAAGCAACTGACAACCACTAAATAGAAACAGTCCATTTATAGGCCAAAAGACAGCAATAAGACTCAACATCAAGTGAAACAACCTAAATGAGAACAATATGTATCTAAATGAAGACAAAAAAAAGAATTTTCAATAAAACCAGTACACCGCAAATATAAGACAAAACGCCAAGAAAAACTTCAAATAAAATCTACTTAATGTTTAAGTAAAATTTAAAACCTAAAAAGTTAAGTTGAAGTTAACAAACTTAAGTTACACTGAAAAAAATAAATAGCTGATTCAGACAACGTATGGCAGTTCCACCAATACATGTACCTAATCTTGTCATAATTGTGACTAGGTTAGGTATATACGTTGTCTGAATCAGCTATTTATTTTTTTCAGTGTACTCGTTAGGTAAAAATTACTTAAGTACTTTAGTGAAATCTCGAGTAAAATCTACCCAAAAAGTTAGGTAAATTTTACAAGACAAGTTGAGTAAATTATGCACTTTATTTGTATACTTTTTCAAAGCATATATTACTTAACAGTTTATTAAAATTATTTAATTATTATTATTTAAATATAATAAAATATAATAACAATATTTTTAAATATTTTTTATATAAAACATAGCAGAATTTAACGATCACTCCGAGTCATGGAAATAAAAAATTACACTTTTTGTTGCGTTTTGGCAGCACGGCTGTCCTAGTCAGAAACGAAAAAAGTGAATTTAAAACATTTAAATTGACAATAAAAAATAGACAATAAAAAATAGACAATAAAAAATTTACAATAAAAAGTAGACGCATTTTTTACATAAGTTTTTTGAAAACAAGTAAATATTGCTCAACTGAGGAACTAATTTCCACTTCAACCTATGAGGTAAATTTCACTTGCGACTTTTCTCCGTGTAAAAACAAGAACTCAAATGTCAAATAAAAGGTTCTGCGGGGACATTTATTCTTTTTGCACATAAATAAAAACATCTATTTTTAATTTCTATTTTTAATGACTCTATATCAGCGATAAAACAGGTTGTAAAATGACAGGCATTGATGCAAAGTAGACCGTGATAATCGCTTGATTATATAGTGCACTCCAGTTTACTTCATACTATCTTTAGTCCATAAAAAACCCATGCTAATAACGACCTTGAAGAATTGTCTTATTCAAGAAAAATAGATGACAATAAAAATTAATTATGTAAAACAATAAAAGTAACTTTTTCTTTTATCAACAAATGTCCTTAAATCACGTCAATTTTCCGTTTCAATCGAGTATAATAAAGTACTGTAATAAAACGAAGGAGTATCTTTATTCAATTTTAAAAAATTGGATTACTCATCACTGTCTATTAGTCGGATGCTGCGATCAGGCAAATCTGACACCTGGTGGCGAGCCAGATACTTTTTTCCTGTATAGGAGCTTCAATTTTTAGACGTCGGTTTATTAGCCACGAGTTTCCATTTCCTATCAGAGATTTTGTAAGGACTTTTTAAATGAGCTTTCACGTTACTGATAAATAATTAAGAATCTTGAAAAAGTTAAATATATGCTCTGAGGTAAAGGATGTGAGAGCGGGTCGATAGCCAAAGTGGGTGCGGTTCTAGCCAACGACAAGCTTCCTCTTACAATCAGACTCTATTTTTCTCTATTTCCGTTTTTCTAGATTCTTCCCGGCGAGGAGGAAAAATTTTCACAGGATTAAAAACTAGGATTTAAAATCCGTATACTAGATTTTATTCAAAATGTGCTTTAAAGCATGCGTTAAAGCATATATTAATTAAGAAAGAAAACCAATTTTTATGAATCAATGTATCGCAATATTTGTTTATATGACCATGCCGGAGGATAAAATGTTGTTTTTCAATACAAAACCTGAGTATTCGTCTGTTAAATTCCAAGATCAAATTCCAATTAGACATGTCTATTAAAATCCAAGTGCACTCAAAAATTTAAGATCCTTGCATTGGAAATTGACACATTTTTTTATAAATTAAAATAAGATTATGTGAAAATATTCTAAAAATACACTCTCATTGTTGATGAGAATGTAATAGAATATTATGTGAAAATCTGTCTTTAAATCAATGTTCAAAATTATGTGAAAATATAAAAACAAGATGAAAGTGAAACAATGAAATTTTCAAAAATGTAAAATTTAAATATTATATAGAATGTTATATTATATAATATAAATGTTATATAGGAAAGTTTAATATTTTAGATACTTAAAAAAATTACTTAAAAATTATTCTACAGGGAGAAAAATCGCAAGAGTTTACCTAATAAGGTTAAGTGAAAATTACTTAACCTCAATTTAGTAATTGTAATTTAATTTAATAGTAATTTATTTACCTAAGTTTTCAAGCAAATATTTAAGTCAAAAAAGAAAATTAAATGAAAAATACCTAAAATGTTAAGTTGTATGTTTTGAAAAAAACAAACTACATTATCTACTTGTCAAGTAGATAATAGAACTTTTTAAGTAGATTTCACTGAAGTGCTTAAGTAATTTTTACCTAACAGGTTTAACTTAACTTTTTGGGTACTTTAAGTAGATTTCATTTACGGTTTCTCTCCGTGTATTCTCTAAATCTGAATTCGTAATTTTCTACTAATTCAATAGCAAACAATCGTTTACTAATTGACATAATATTTATTTGTTTATTTGTCAATATAGATTTACTAATTTTTAGTGGAAAATTACTCATTTTTGATAGAAAATTACTAATTTTAACTAAACTAAACTACACTACAAAAACATGGTGTCTTATTTTGAGCAAAAACGTCTTAAATTAAGACATATTTGGTGACTAAGACACAAAAAATGTCTTAATTTAAGTCTGTCCCATTTTTAAGACACCATTTTTTGCAGTGTACTAACTGCTGACTAATTACCTACTAGTAACTACTTACTAATTAGTAACTAATTACTACTAATTAAGGGGATAAATTTGAGTCAGATTCTGGCTGCGCAAGAAAGTTGTGTGTAAACTCAGAGGCAGTTATTGCACGCGGTCTTTCAATTTTAACAGCCAAAATTCACATATTTCAATTAGTAGTAATTGACTAATTAAATTATCAGTTTTCTACTAAAAATTACGCGTTTTCTACTAAGAATTACTGACTTTTTACTAATAGAAATAATATTTAAAGTGATTTAACATCGTTTTAATATTCTGTTCTTTTTCATGGATATGTTAAATAGAAATTACTTTTCTTTTGTGAAAACTGCTCATTTAATTAGTAAATTACTATACCAATTGATGTAGACAAATTTTATACATTTCATTCAACATTGACTAATTAAATTACTAATTATCTATATTAAAAATTATTATATTAAAAATTATATTAAAAAATTATTAATTATATTAAAAATATCTAAATTAAAAATAGTTTCCATTAAAAATTAGCAATCTATTTCATTAGGAATTTAAATTAATAATAAAATAAATTCTATTAGCAATATACTATTTCAATCGATAAATGACTTTCCGCTATTGAATTAGTAAATCTGTACTATATTTCGATATTAAACTGGTACATTTGATTATCAATATTGATGATCGACTCTTTCGTATTGAATTAGTGGAAATTTACTAATTCCGATTCAAAGAGTTATGATGGTTGAATTCTTGCTATAAATTAATTGAATTTGACTAATTAGATTAATTAAAAATTCAAACTTAGCTTATTCCATTATCCAAAATGTTATCAATAATTTATATCCAAAAGTTAGTAATTGTTACAAATTCAGATTTAAAGAATCTAAGACTACCACACTGGGAAAACAAAATATTAAATTACAAGATAAACTTGAATTTTTACAAGCATATGCCTGTAGAATTTCAATTTAACTTGGAATTTAACAGGTGATGCATTGAACAATAACATTTTGTCTTTTCTGTGTAATTGTAAGTGAAACAGTTGACTGAACTTCACAGAAAAATTGTATTAACACAAAGAGAATGACTTTTCCTTAAATAAGATTTAAAAAGTGATAATAAATTTGTCTAAATGCTTCTCCAAATTAGATATAAAAAGTAATAATAAATGTGTCTAAATGCTTCTCTAAATTAGATATAAAAAGTAATAATAAATGTGTCTAAATGATTCTCTAAATTAGATATAAAAAGTAATAATAAATTTGTCTAATAATGCTTGTGATAATAATATCAATATAAATGTTGCATCACATTAAAATTGTAAGAAATTAGAAGCAATGAATCAAATATTACTATTCTCATTATTGCAATCAATTACATTATTTTCACAAATAATTACATAAACAATACACATACTTTTAATTTCTTAAAAACAAAAAAAAATTCCAATTAAACAAGCCTTTGTACATGGAACAATAAAAACATCTTATTCGACTTTTTACACAATGAAAAATATAACAAAAATGTATGAATGAATGTCAGCTTTCAAACTTCTAAAGATAAAAACGCAAAAGAATGAAAAAGGAGGACTTTTTACTACTAACATCCATATAGAACTTTCGTATCATCCATTATGAAAATACGGCGTATTTCTTACCATCAAGTGATACGCACTTCCTCCAGGTAAATATACGCATTTCCAAATGACAATTATACACCCACACAAGCTTTCTATTATTTAATAATTCAAATCTTAATTTTCTCTTTAATATTTATATAGCGAATTTATGGCACATTTTATCAAGGTTTTATTGGTCCCGAGACAGTTCATGTACATTAATTATGCATGTACTTTTATTCAAGTACGAAAAATACGCAGTTAATCACAGATTATTTAACGATTAAGATAAGAAACATGGATTCTTGACTGATTTCAATGAATGGATCTCTTTCATGACGAATAGTTGTCTTTATAATGCGGGATTTCACGATTTTTTGTCTTCAAGATCCTTTTTTTTTATTTTTAGTATGCAATTATCGGGAAACAAAACCAAACTTGTTCAATATTTAGCAGATTTTTAATTTGAAGTTCTGAACGTTCAAATGAACGACATTTTTCCTTCTATTCTTTCTATTCTTTCTATTCTTTCTATTCCTTCTATTCTTTCTTATCTTTCTATTTTTTAGAATGCAAATGTGTTCAAAAATATTAATTTACGTAAAAACTATTAACTTCCATATTGACATTTTATTAAATTTCAATTTTTTATTATAAGTATATCAATTCTTTAAAAATTAAAAACGAAACTGGACAGTTCGTTCAAAACGTTCACAACTTCAGCAACATCTTGATTTTCAGTTTTTAATTTCTTTTTTTTAGAGACTGATTTAAAAACGATTGGCACAAAGTTTGCGAGCTTCTTTTTTATTTCCGTTTCTAAATTAAGAATCGTTCAAATTCTTCTTGCTATTTATTTTTCCACTTTCAGTATTAAAAGAAAGTTTTTTTTCAATATATTTTACATTTCACTAGATTTATAATAAAAAATAGTTATACTAATTTTTTCTAATTTATTATATCATTGTTATTTTAATGATTATTAATAATAATTATTTCTTAAGTTATTTTGGCTTTACGGTTCGATGATTGTTAATATTATTGTTAACATTATTGTTAATATTGTTAAAATTATTGTTAATATTATTGATAATATTATTGTTAAAATTATTGTTATTATTGACAATATTATTGTTAAAATTATTGTTAATATTATTGTTAATATTATTGTTAAAATTACACAGAAAAAAGAAAGTCTTAAACCGTTTACACAATCAGTCAATTTTGTGGATTAAAACAAGACTAAGTCATTTTTTGGTCTTAAAATCAGTCCAAATGTAAACGGTTCCAGCCAAAAATGAGCTGAAAACAATACTTCTTTTTTTCAGTGTATTGTTAATGTTATTGATAATATTATTGTTAAAATTATTATTAATATTATTGTTAATACTACTGTTAATGCTACAGTTTATCAATTGTATTATTATTAACTGTTTTATCATTAATTTTATGAACTGTACGATTATTATATTCACCAACTTTAGTACGCAATTACTTTCTATTTCCATAAAATACGTCCATTTATCACTCAATTTACAAAATTACTTCCAACACGTGCGTAAATTTTCATTGACTCTTCAATTAAATTTCCTTGAACACGTCATGTAAAGAATGATTAAAAGCGAGTAAAAAAGGTGTCAAATATTTGTTCAACGATTCCGACAACTGTAACAATTTTCCACCCTATCGAGGGTTAAAGCCGACCGGAAATGCAGGGAAATGATCTTACGTAGCGAGCAGTTGTTTTGATACTGTTCTCAGGAGTTTTGTGCACATGACACTAGAGGGTGAGGCGTCGTCAAAATAGAGGTCATGATATGAAAGATACATATTGCTTCGCAACTACAAATAGAGAAGAAACAAGAAACAAAGAAGAAGAGCTCAACACATATGAAAATCTCACAGAAAGCCTAACTCAATAAAAAAGCATCTCAAAAACAAGACAATTCAAAGAAACATCAACTTTCACGCAAGCGCAAGCACGTGTTGCATATATTCCCAGGGTGCAACTAATTTATAAATCAAACAACAAAAATCGTCTAAAACTGTTTCATCGATTCGCTTGATTATTAATTACGCAACGTCTGCCACAAATGACGACGTGGTTTGAAAAATGGGCCACTCTATTAGTCGCCAATTTGTCAGGAGCAATTCATTTATTTTTAAAACTGAGCTTTAAACCTTTAAAAGCTTTTGCTTTTTAAAATCATTTACATGGTTAATAGTACCAATGGCTTTTCAAAACCATTTAGATGGTTAATAGTACCAATCATTTTTCGGTACCTCTTAAAATTAATTATTTTTAATTAAAAATAGGTGTGTTAAGTCATGTAATGATTTTGGAATCTAGTATAACAATTTAACGAATCTAGAAGAGCTGATAATATCTAATTATGTGGCATTAATTGTAAATTAGCATTAATTGTAAATTAGTATTAATTGTAAATTAACATTAATTGTAAATTAGTATTAATTGTAAATTAGCATTCATTGTAAATTAGCATTAATTGTAGATTAGCATTAATTGTAAATCAGCATCAATTGTAGATTGACAATAATAATTGTAAATTGACATTAATTGTAAGTTGATATTAATTACTATACCATACTTGTATTGTATAGTAAGCATTACTATACCATACAGTTCATAAGCATTACAACTTATAATAACAAAAGCAGTGGAATGTTAAAGTAACTAGACTTTAAAAAAGAGGATATGGAGTATTAAAATTTAGATCTAGAAAAGGAGATGAGGATGAAACTAGAAACTAGATGAGAGATGAGAATGTAAAAGGGTGTTGGTATAAGTTGCAAGATTGGAATCATGTTCTGCGGATATGTGTGCAAAAATGATGACAGGAAGTGCAAGTGAATGAGAGAACAAGGACAGAAAATGCACAAGGATAAGGCTGGATGAAAGAACTACACAGAGAGATTGAGAGTAAAGAAAGAGGGAGATTAGTAAAAGGTCTATAAAGGAAATGGAAATAAAGTTCGGCGAAAGTAGTTAATGAAAATTGGAACAGGAAACGGAAGCTCTGCAAAGAGATTCGGTTCCTTCTTAAAATGAGCAACTCGGAAAATACCAAAAGGGAATTTAAACCAAAAGGGAACTCAAACCAAAAGGGAATTCAAACCAAAAGATAATTCAAACCAAAAGGGAACTTAACCAAAAGATAATTCAAACAAAAAGATAATTCAAATCAAAAGGGAACTTAAACCAAAAGATAATTCAAACCAAAAGGGAATTCAAACCAAAAGATAATTCAAACCAAAAGATAATCCAAACACACTTTACTTAAAAGTATCAAATTGATATCAAAAATACCAAATTGATGAAGATTTTGTGATCAATTTGATACTTTTCCGTATCAAATTGATACTTTCAAGAAAACTGTGAACCAAAAGATAATTCAAACCAAAAGGGAATTGAAACCAAAAAATGATTCAACCAAAAGATAATTCAAACCAAAAGATAATTCAAGCCAAAAGTGGATTCAAACTAAACATTTTGCATCTCAAAATGTCTATAACACAAAACTTGTCAAAATTTCTATGTAACCCTAAAATTTCTTTGTAATCCTAAAATTATACTAAAAGAACTATTAGAAGAAGCCAATGACACCCTTCTACGATCATTTGTCGTACACAGCTTAAGATAAAAGTGAAATAAAAGAAAATTGGTGCATATATAGGAATGAAAGGTGCATTGATCTCACCTTCTCTACCGAATTTTCGCTTCCTCTTGCTTCCACTTCCATCCCCAGAGGAGCTCTTGTTGGAAGTCTTATCCTTGCTCTTCCAGCGGGTTAGCATTTTTCGGAATGACTTTAATGATTCTATCGGAATGGCATCACTTTTCTTGCGGGGTTCACTGTGTGAGCGAACATATGCAAGTCTCCGGTAATGGATTAGGTTTTCGTATGTTCGCGATTCTATTTCGTCGCACGAACGTGTCCATTTTTTATCTAAAACAACAACCCGAGCAATCAGAATTCCTCTAATTAAAAACCACTATACAAATCCATTGCAAGGAAGCAGCAGATCAAGGATCGTCTTTAGAAAAATTAAATTAACGCACTAAAATAATCGTTAGCTATTAGGCATGAAAAGTAAAATAGATTCAACAATAAAAATAAAATCAACACTGTGAAAAAAATCTACACTGTTACACTGTGAAAATAAAATCAAAACTTTGAAATTAAAATCTACACTGTGAAATTAAAATCTACACTGCAAAATTAAAATCTACACTGTGAAATTAAAATCTACACTGCAAAATTAAAATCTACACTGTGAACTTAAAATCTACACTGCAAAATTAAAATCTACACTGTGAAATTAAAATCTACACTATGAAAATAAAACCAACACTGTAAAAGTAAAATCTACACTAAAAATAAAACCAACACTGCAAAAGTAAAATCTACACTAAAAATAAAACCAACACTGCAAAAGTAAAATCTACATTATCAAAATAAAATCAATTTTTCAAATGTTTCATCTTCATAAAACTCGTTTTTAAAAATTCCAGTTTCCATGAAAACAAATTCCAATTATAATTGCCTTTTAAACAAAACTTTTTAGCGTGTAACAAAACTTTTCTTCGACTTAACGATTTTTCAAGAGACACAACTTTAGATAGTAAACATTCGTTTAAATTCATATTTTAAACATTCGAGAGAGCCCTTAAAGAAAAATGTAGTCTATAAGTACCCATTTATGGTAAGTGTATCCTACAATTTACGGATAAATGCAGGTACATGCGAGGTTCAATGAATAATTTAGTCAATTTCTCATCAGCTAGGCATGAATTTACTGTGCAACTTTTGCCAATAATTGTGCAGGAAGTGGAGCAACAAAATACCATAAGTAAACAGCTGTATTGAAAAAGCAATTTGTTTCACCGCATAAAAGCTTTCGAAAATTACCAATCCATTCGTTAAAATAAAGCGGCAAATAATCTCATTTTTAAATTCTCAAAATCCCACTGATATAAATTCAGTTGCATGCAACTTTCATGAATCCCAGAAGCTTATCTCTTGGCTCCATTCTCATTTGGGCGTTGACCCAAACTTCAAGCTCTCAATTTGGTACCACTTTTATCAGCCACGGCAAATGAACTTTTTAGAATTTCAAACAACTGTGCAATCAATTTTTTAAGCAAAAACTTACAAAAATTACTTTCTTGCACATATAAAAATTACTTCTTTCCGGTTATGAAAATTACTTTCTTTTACATACAAAAATTACTTCTTTCCGGTTATGAAAATTACTTTCTTTTACATACAAAAATTATTCGCAGCGTTTTAGTAAATAAACTTGGAATCATTTTAGTGGATTAATTTTAAAATAACACTGGTGTATATTAGCTTGAAATTTAGGCCACAAGTGAAGATGTTAAATTAATTAACAAATTAGCACCAAGAGTACATTTCAAGTAGATAAAAAAGATGTCCGCAAGTAACAACAAAACATGTTCGCAAACAAATAAAATTGCAATAATCATAAATTAATGTAACTCATTTACACCACGTTAAATCTCATTATTATAATCTCATATTATCTCATTATTATTTATATATTATTTATATATATATATATATATAATATGAATATAAAAAAACTGAAAGGAAATTTATATCAAATTTCAATAACTCGAAATTTGATCGAAACATATTACGGTTCATAAAGAAAACAGGCCAAAAGGTAAAAAATTGTTATAAAATTACTAAACTTCATTAAAGGGTTTTCAAGCATTGATAATTGCTTGTTTGTTTATTTAATATATTGTTACTAAAATTTTCTTCTTAAATCTTTAAAACCCTTTAACGAAGTTGATTAATTTTATACCAATTTTTCACCCTTTGACCTATTTTCCCTTATAATCATAAAATATTTTACTAAAATCTCGAGTTATTGAAATTTGATATAAATCTTTTTTCAGTGTCAATATATAAATTTAATGAACAATAAATAAATTTTCGAAAGTGGTGCTGATAAATTTACGTTCCTCAATAAATAATGAAAGCTAATTCAACATTGGAGCATGACAAACAATTTATAATATAAACAAATAATAAATACGAATTAGATTTTTTCTTATATTTCGAATCCGAAGAATTAAATGTTTGCCTCATTAGAGGCAATGATTCATTGATTAATTAGTTAACGTTATTATTAATGTTAATATGACAATAATATGTTATTAATGTTCATATTGTGTTATTAATGCTTTTAGTTAATCAATATTTTGTCTTATTTAAGACTTTAATGCCAAAAGAATTATTTTACATAACAATGATCAACTCTCTAAATTTGAATTAGTGAAAAGTCCACTAATTTGAATTAGTAAGCATTTTTACTAACTTTTAGTAAACTTTCACTAAAATTTTAATAGAAACTACTAAATCAAATATAGTGAAATTTTACTAGAAATTAGTAAAAATGACTATTTACTAATATTATTGATTATTATTATTATTGATTATTATTATATATTATTAATTATTATTATATATTATTGATTATTTATTATTATTATTATTGAATTACCAATTCAAATTGGTGGACTTTTCACTAATTCAAATTTAGAAAGAACTTTTGTCTTATTGTTTAAAAACAATTATAAAGTTTTAATCACAAAGGTACATTTTTAAAAAATTACAACGAAAAGAACAAATTTGGTTCAATTGAACGTTCCAAACTTCAGATTACATATAATTACAACAATTATACGTAATTACAACAATTATATTTTACGGAGAAAAATTGCAAGTTAAATTTACCTAATTTAGTTAAGTAAAATCTACTTAACATCACTTAAGTAATATTTACCTAACGTTTGTATACTCTGAAAAAAATAGTTAAGTATAATTTACCTAACCTATTAGGTAAAGTTCACTTAAATTATTAAGCGAATTCTACAAGTACTTAGATAATTTTAAATTAAGTGCTCTAACTCAACTACTTAAGTAATTTTTACCTAAGTAAGTTTTAGGTTTATTTCACTTGCGGTTTTTCTGCGTGTGTATTATAAATCAAGTCTTAATAGTCTCAACATAGGTTATTAAATAAACTTAAAATCCATTTAAAAACCATATCCTATGCAATGGAAATATTTAATTTTTGAAATTTGTTGCACCTCAACGCCGAAAAATACTACATAACAAAATTCGGATTACCGAAAAATTTCTCCCTAATGAATAATTCAAACGATTCGCTTGAAATTATTCATTCTTCTACACAATATTGTACTTCCACACAATATTCTATTTCTTCCGCATAATAACTATGTGCACAATTAAAACTACAAACACAAGAAAATTTGCCCCATAGTAGGAAGCAAAGTTGTGTCTCTCGAAAAGATTAAGAAATCCTCAAGTTACTTATTGATTAGCGTCTTTAATTGCGTCTAACCTTTCTTTTTTGTATCTGCTACGACCTTGACTCCTTGCGCCATTCGTTAGGACACTGACTTTCCATAGCCACTAGCAATTCTAACTACAACGTATGTGTTTAAGATCATCAGGAGCCGAAACATACAACAAGAACATCGCGAGAAGCTGCCAATCGGAAACGCCCAAACCAACAATTCGTCAAATTAACACCCCTATTAACTATTTCCACGTCGCAAAATGCCCTCGCACGAACATCACTTTGCATCCGATCAGCTGTCATTCACCGGTTAAAGGACCAAAATGAGCAAATGTGAGGTTAAGCCTCGACGATTCAAGCGCAACCTCAAGCCTCGAAATTTGATATCGCACCACTCCATCATCTCTTTCAATTGACAGCGACACACATCGCACACAAATGAAACAGAAATTAACAACAAATCAAGTGAGATGAAATTAATTTGTGGTCATGGCACCGAACCTTCTCAAGAAATGAGCGCTTTTTAACTTCATCGCGCCGGCTCCAAGTTCACTGACATTTCTCTCTTGGCGCGTTATGATTCGCAGTACAAACTTGCGATTCTCTTTTTATTTCCACCCCTCTCTTTCACTCCCTGTTTCGCGACTTTGTTCGATTTTTCCATCCCTCTCTAACTTGCGACACCTTTCAGCGATATTCCTCACAGTCATTAGGAATCTTTCTCGCCACCCTTTTAACAAGGACAATCAATTAATTTCTTGTCAATTTCACGCGACAAAAGTGCCGCACAACAGTCCCTTCAATGGAGAATAAAAGAATAAAACAACAGCAAAAGAGGATAATAGTGCACGACACCGCAATCTCGACCGTGTTGCCTGGCCAAGTCCCGGCTTGTGACGTCACGGGAGTAGTTGGGAAATCGATCCCGAAACGTTCTCTCTGCACGTCTACTGCTCGCTCCAAAAACGTTCGCCGACCTCCTTGTCCCGGAAATCCCGAAAATTCACGAGATGCGCAACGTCCGGCTTCGTGTATTTCCGACTAATCCGGGAAGGAAACTAGGGTGGTATGCTGCAGTCTCGAGAGAAATTCTTGCACTTTTTTTCCCTATGTGCATCTGCTTTTTTTCCCCTAGATCGAGTGATACGATATAGATCGGTATACACAACATGTTTGGTCAAATTAACAAGAAAACTCGGGTAAACTCGTAGAGTGTAGGAATTACGAGGATACTGACTAAACTTGCTTTAAATTCTCGTTAAAGTGATAACCAAAATTAACACAAGATCCATGAATACAAAAGTATCTACTGGTAATTAGGGACTTTCCGGTGTAATTTAGGCAATAAAAAATAAATACAGGGTGGCAACTTTTTTAAAAAAAGTTGAGTTCACGGTCCTTTCCGGTCAATTTTTGTTTCCGGGTCACAAATTTTCAAACTAAAATACTGTTTTTAATGTCCTAAGATAATTTACAATTGTTGCTTTCTCTTAGATGAAGTTCTGTTTTACCGCTAAATTTTCGATTACGAGTTGTCAACATTTGGTTGCCAGATAATGGAAAAAAAGTTATGAATATTTCCCATATATATTATATGAATTAAATAATATAATTATATCTCAATATTAACGTAGAAATCTGAATTTTTAATCAACCCCATTGCCTTAAAAATCGAAAAATTCAATTCATTTATTTTACCCTCTGAACTCTTTCTAGCCCAATTTACCCGTTTTTCCCCCCACGTTTAAATCTGAATTAGTAATTTGCTATTAACTCCTAGGGGTCGCTAACTCCTAATTTAGCCTATATGAAGAATATATTCTCAAAATAATATCGTGGGAATATTTAAGAATATTTGCGAATATTGGAGAATAATTAAAAATATTTAAGATGATTTAAAAATATTTAAGAATATTGAACAATATTCGCGAATATTTAAAAATATTGAAGAATATTGCAGAATATTAACGAATATTGTAGAATGTTCAAAAATGTATGAATATATTGAAGAATATTTGCGAATATATAAGAATATTTGCGAATATTGAAGAGTATTTGCAAATATTTAAGAATATTGAACAATATTCGCAAATATTGAAGAATATTTGCGAATATTGCAGAATATTAACGAATATTGTAGAATGTTCAAGAATGTATGAATATATTGAAGAATATTTGCGAATATATAAGAATATTTGCGAATATTGAAGAGTATTGAACAATATTCGCGAATATTTGCGAATATTGCAGAATATTAACGAATATTGTAGAATGTATGAATATATTGAAGAATATTTGCGAATATATAAGAATATTTGCGAATATTGAAGAGTATTTGCAAATATTTAAGAATATTGAACAATATTCGCATTCGCGAATATTTAAAAATATTGAAGAATATTTGCGAATATTTGCAAATATTGAAGAGTATTGGAGAATATTTGTGAATATTGAAGAGTATTTGCAAATATTTAAGAATATTGAACAATATTCAATATTTAAAAATATTGAAGAATATTTGCGAATATTGAAGAGTATTTGCAAATATTTAAGAATATTGAACAATATTCAATATTTAAAAATATTAAAGAATATTTGCGAATATTTGCAAATATTGAAGAGTATTGGAGAATATTTGCGAATTTTATATATATTCTCGTTTTTTTGTTTTTTTGTTCAATTTTAGGTGCAAAAGGGGTTTTTAGAAAAAAGAAAAAAAAGGAGAACATTGTAATATTTCAAAACTTAAAGAATATCACTTAATTCTTGCTTTTAATTTGAAAATAATTGAATGCTTTCATTCCATGAGTTTTCCATGATTTTCATGAGGAAAATAGAACAATTTCCAGGATATTTTGTGTGTGTGTGTGTGTGTATGTGTGATTTATGTGATCTATTGTGTGAATTAATGCTCTTAGGCTTATTACAAAACTAATTTTCTACAGAATATAAATTACTTAAGGTCATTATTTTTAATATTAACACCATTTTAAGTATTTTGAAGTATTTTTAAATATTTTGAAGTATTTTGAAATAGCCTGAAGTATTTTGAAATAGCCTGAAGTATTTTAAAAACCTATAATAGTTTTAAATCTTTTTATATTTTATTTAATTCTTAAAATAATAATATTTTTAAATACTTTGAAATATTTTGAAGTATTTAGAAGTATTTGAAAATAGTTTAAAGTATTTTAAAGTATTTTCAACAAGGTCTCAAGTATTTTTAACAAGTTTTAGGTATTTTTAAATATTTTGAAATACCCTGAAGTATTTTAAATACTTTTCAAATATTTTAAAAAAGTATAATATTTTTAAATCTTTTTATACTTTATTTAATACTTAAAATAATAATATTTTGAAGTATCTTTAAATATTTTGAATTCTTTTAAAGTAATAAAAAGAATTTAGAAGTATTTTAAAGTAACTTAAAGTATATTTAAATATTTTGAAGTATTTGAAAGTATTTGAAAATATTTTAAAGTATTTTAAAGTAATTTAAAGTATTCTTAAATATTTTCAAGTATTTTCAAAAAGGTCTCAATTATTTCCAAGAAGTTTTAGGTATTTATAAATATTTTAAAGTAATTTTAAGTATTTTAAAATATTTTGAAGTATTTTGAAGTATTTGAAGTATTTTTAAGTAGTCTTAAGTATTATGTTGAAAAATAAGAAAAAAAAATAATTGAAAATTAGGGGAAAAGGGGGGAATATACTTGATTTTAGGTGTTTTATGAAATTTTCTTTAAAAAAGGGGAAAAAGGGTATTGGGTAAAAAAGGGGACGAACTGTGATCCCTGTTATTACGGAGGGTTTGGTAATTATTAAAGGAAGTCTGGTAAAAATCGAAAGAAAGTCTTAATAATTATTATTAAGTTTTGTAGAAATTGTAGAAATTCTAGTAAAATTTGCAAGTCAGTATGGTAAAGTTTACGCGATATCGCAGCTAAAACACAAAACAATGTTTCGCCCATAGTTATCAGAAATTTGGTAAAAATTATGGTAAATCTTGTGGAAATTGTTATACAAGAAAAATCTGTGTGACTAAAACCGCTTTTAAATCTAAATATTGACCGCTAATTGAAATATTTACCACTAATGTAAATATTCACAGCTTATCTAAATGTTGACCTCTAATCTAAATATTGACCGTTTATCTAAACGTTGACCACTTATCTAAATATTGACCGCTTATCTAAATGTTGATCACTTGTCTAAATATTGACCGTTTATCTAAATGTTGACCACTTTCTAAATATTGACCACTTGTCTAAATATTGACCGTTTATCTAAATGTTGACCACTTATCTAAATATTGACCGTTAATCTAATACCAACCACAAATCTTGTAGTCCAAAAAAGAAAAAAACTGTACTCACCAGGTCGATGAAGTATTCTCTGCACTTCGCCAGCCTCGCTTCCACTCTCGCTCTCGCTGAGTCCTGTCCATTTTCTGCCGAGTTCGCCTTTGACTTGAATTGGTTCGACCTTTGAAGAGCGCGAAGTTTCCCTCAAACTTGCAGTACGCCTTAGTGACCAAGTGGATTCTTTCGGTGGAGGTGGTAGGGGTTTATTAGCATCATATTCACCCTCTGCACTGCTGCTCTTGTAACTCAGATTTTTCTGCTGAACCGGTATATTGCTCGGATTTGTCGAATAAATATCCGAAGCTTGACCTATGCTGCCATAAATTTTAGCAGGGCTGTTTAAAACATCATTAGGAGATCGCGGATCGTCTTCTTTATTTCTCCTGGTAGGTGGTTCCGGTGCCATTCCGTGTTTAGTTGGCCATTTTCCGTAGCCAATAGTAGGGCAATTAGCCTGATTCGAAAAACTTACACGTTTGGGTCCCATAGTTCCGTATTCTATAGAACTATTCGAGCTGCTGATCAAACTTCCCCGTTTGAATATCGGTGGAGGTCTTTTGTCAATGTCCATGTCTTCTTCATAAATTGGCGGAGTTTGCGATTTTCCAACTAGAGTTCCTTTCTCTTTAGATCTTGAACATCCTTTATCTTCAATTTCAAAGCCGAGACTTTTTGCATTTCTGTAATCGTCATTGACAAGGAAGCGCGGAGAGGCACTCTGACACCTGTTCACTTCCTCCTCAACAGCTGGTGATTTCGCGGTAATTTTCTGCGCCCTTTCTTGCGCGACAGGTTGGGGTCGAACCACAAGAACCGGTTGATTTTGCACCTTTTGACCCATGATTGGTGGCTTTCCGACGACGTTGTCGCTTGCCCTCTGCCCCTTATTTTCCCAATATATACCCTCGGCTTGAATTGGAACGGGACAAGTTTGATGAAACAAGCTGGGAGCGGAGCCGTGAACTTTCCTGGTCGGGGAACTTTGTAACTTCTTCTTCCAATAAATAGGGTCATTCCTCTCGTCTCTCTGATTTTGTTCGTAGAAGCGTCGCTGCTGTTCTTCGTCCAACTTTTTTAATTTTTGCCAGTACACGGCGTCTCGTATTTCAGGAGCATCGTGGTGAATTTGAGGATGATGCTTTATAATTGTAGGGGAGTTCTTTCTCTGGGCGTCCAGTGCCTTCTGCTGCCAAAAATAATTCTCCAAATGGTGCATTGTTTGCTTCTTCGATGGTGATGTAATCTTCACTGACGCTTCTATTACTTCAGGCTGCTTGTATATTTTTTCAGAATTACCATCTTGTTTTGCAGATTGCATCTTTAAATTAATTGCTTGATTGTGAGGAATTCTTGAGTCTGAATAAAGCGGCTCGGTGGTACATTTCACTCTTTCGTTATTTTTAGAACTCGGGTCTGCACAGTTTGTTTGCACATTCCTTTGCATTGGTGATCTTTGAACGTAGATCGAATTTTGATTCTGAAATTGTTTCGGTGACTCATTGATATTCGCACAATCTTCTTGTCTGTTCAGATCTTGTCTGTTCAAATCTTCTTTTCTGTTCAGATCTTCTTTTCTGTTCAGAACGTCTTTTCTGTTCAGATCTTCTTTTCTGTTTGGTAACAGTTCTTGGCGATTTTGTGGATAATTTTCTTGTCTTGATGGGATCTTTTCCTGTCTCCTTTCTAGATAATATTCTTGCCTATTTTGTAGATCGGCTTGTCTGTTTGGTTCAAAATTACCTTCCGTGTTTGGTATAATATTCTCTGGCCTGTTTGGTACAAAATTACCTTCTCTGTTCGAAACAAAATTACCTTCTCTGTTCGAAACAAAATTACCTTCTCTGTTCGAAACAAAATTACCTTCTTTTGAAACAAAATTACCTTCTCTGTTCGGAACAAAATTACCTTCTCTGTTCGGAACACAGTGACCTTCTCTATTCGCTACAAAATTACCTTCTCTATTCGTCACAAAATTTTCCCTGTTCGGAGAAAACTGTTCTTTCCTGTTCAGCACCAGATGTTCTTTTCCTAAAAGATTCTCTTGCCTGTTAATTAAAATCTGTGGGTCGATTGTTTCTTTATTTAAATCTGGAGACTGGAGGGAATCAAGAGGCACTTGATCCGATGATCTCAGATAAATGGCTCGTTCAGCGACAATTTGTTTCAACGGCTGCTTTGAGTTGAGTGCCTGACTCGGAGAATCAACAATTGGAATGGGTGAATCTGGACACACGAGTTCAGACTTTACGATCGCGTGACTTTTCGGAGAGTCGTAGATGATATCTCTTTTCGGCGAAGCTATGAGTATTTGATCACTTGGTTGTGCTTTTCTAGGAGTCGAATAGTTCGCTGCAACTCTCATTGCCTCGTGATTTTTCGGAGGCTCATGCAACGTTAAAGGAGACATCGGTTTTTCTTTAAGTATACCCTGCGAATTGCCCGAATCTGATGACAAGTTGTTCAAGACAGGACTAATCGGTGGAATGATCATCAAAGGAGACGTAACTCTTTTTACTCTGTCCAGAGTAGCTGATATTTGCATTCTATTCGGAGAAGCAACTCTTTGTGTTCTATCTGAAGAAGCGATTCTTTGTACATTGTCGGAAGCGATTCTTTGTACATTATCGGAAGCAACTCTTTGTACATTATCGGAAACCATTCTTTGTACATTATCGGAAGCAATTCTTTGTACATTATCGGAAACAATTCTTTGTACATTATCGGAAACAATTCTTTGTACATTGTCAGGAGAAGCGATTCTTTGAAAATTGTCAGGAGAAGCTATTCTTTGAACATTGTCAGGAGAAACGATTCTTTGTACACTGTTAGGTGGAGCGATTGTTTGCATACTGTTCGGAGAACTTATTCTTTGCATACTGTTAGGTGAAACAATTTTTTGCATGTTGTCAGGAGAACCGATTCTTTGCATGTTGTTAGGAGAACCAATTCTTTGCATACTGTTAGGAGAACCAATTCTTTGCATACTGTTGGGAGAAGCAATTCTCTGCAGATTGTCGGGAGAAGAAATTCTTTGTATCCTATTAGGCGAAGCAGTAGTTTGTCTTACATCATAGGTTAATGTTCCATCCGGAGAAACGACTTTTCCAGAGGAAGAACCAATCCGTTGTGCTCTATTAGGAGAAATTTTTTGCATCCCACTTGGAGAAAGGCCCTTTTGACCAGGAGAAAGACCTTTTTGACCAGGAGAAAGACCCTTTTGACCAGGAGAAAGGCCCTTTTGACCAGGAGAAATCTTTTGAGATCCATGTGAAACAATCTTTTGCAGACCATCAGAAGAATGTGTTCTTTCAGGAGCAATAACTCTTAGCATTCCAACCGGAGAAGTAGTTCCTTGAATCCTAGCCGGAGAAGCAACTCTTGTATCAGAGACTCTTTTTGTATCCGGAGTAGCGAGTCTTTTTGTATCAGAAGCACCGACCCCTTTTGCATCCGAAGCAGCGATTCTTTTTGCATCGGAAGCACTTTTTGGATCAGAAGCATTTCTTGCATCAAAAGCACTTTTCGGATCAAAAGCGTTTTTCGCATCAGAAGCACTTTTCGCGTCAAAGGCACTTTTTGGATCAAAAGCACTATTCGCATCAGAAGCACTTTTTGGATCAAAAGCACTTTTCGCATCAGAAGCACTATTCGCATCAGAAGCACCTTTTGCATCAAAAGCAGCGACTCTTTTCGCATCACTTGTTGCCCTTTTTGTCCCATCAGACGAAGCGATTCTCTCCATTCCCTCGGGAGGCAATACTTCAAAATTCCCCTCATTATCCAAAAACTCTGCATTACTCAATTTCCCCTCTTCTCTTGCTTCTCTATCACAATCATCTTTGGAGATTTGCATTTTGATGAAACTGCTAAAAACCGGAATATTAGGACTACCTTTTGATACAAAAGGCCCTTCTTGATTCCCGCTGCTTTTTGACACATTTTCGTTAATTCTCCTCTCGTCGTACAGAATGTCCTCAACACTTTGATCTCTAGATTTCGAAAAAGAGTCATCAGGTTCACATTTGTCTCCCGAGCTGTTCGAGGGCGATGCATGACTACTAGCGTGAGGAGAATTAAGATAATACTCTCCACTTTTCGAGCTCGTTGGAGAAAATCCACTCTTTTGACTCGAATTCGGAGTATACGAAGAATCCGCATAGTCTCCAGATTTCTGACTAAAACTCGGAGAATACTTGTGTATCCTGAGTGTATTTCCGGTGAGGGAATTTTTGTCCTCTGAATATATTTGTCGATGAATCTGCACAGTGCTCTGATTAACACCCGGGTCAATGAATTGATTCCTATGAGTTTCCAATCTCTTAATATTACTATCATAGAATTCAGTTCTAGATTCTTGATAATTCACCTCCTGCATAATGTCTTCTTGAATGACCCGATCCTGATTTTCGTTGAGAAATTGTATCCTCTGTGGAATGGCTGGCAGAGGTCTATCAATTGGATGAACGACTCTGGATCGAATCATGTATCTTTCAGACGGGGGTGCAGATATTCTTCCAGAGGGGCCGTGATTTCTGATGAAGCAAGACTGAACCGGTTCTTGAAAACTGTGCTTCCTCTCGAGACTGCGATGCCTCTCGGACTCGATTTGTCTTGAATTTTTCAATTTTCTCATGTCTGGGGAGCCGCTGATTATATTTTGTTCTATCCACTCGGTCTCGGGTGAAACAAAGTTGTAGGAAGAATTGGCCTCGTAGTGTCTCTGAGCGTGTCGAGTTTGAGGGTAATTCGACTCGCTTTGCAGAAAGTGATCAGGCGTGCTGGTAATTATACCCTGGAGTGGGAAAATATTTTGTTTCATTTCGTGCATTCTGTCGTCAATCATATTCGCGTCTGATGTCACGTTTCTTCTGATGTCTTCATTGAGTTTCATGGAGTCTAGAGATTTGGAATAATTGCCATTTTGTTGGTATTGTGTGAGATGTTTATCGTCGCGTCTTTTTCTCTCTCTTGCATCTTTCCTCGGAGTTTTGCGAGATTCTTTTGGAGAAAAGATACCAGGAAGAAGACGTCGAATTCCTTTCTTTTTCTTTTCTTCTTTCAGGGACTTTGAGGACGACGGCTCCATGGTGAAGGAACGAATTAAATTTGCGTAAACGTCTCCTTCAATGGAATTTAAATCATTAATGTTCAGTTTCGATTTTATTGCTGGCGGGGGTTCATTTTTGTCATGTTGTAAATTTTCTCCCTCTTGTGCGATTCTTTCTTGATTTTCTTTTCTTGCTTCTGGCTCTTCTTTTCTGGCTTCTAGCTCTTTTTCTTTTCTTGCTTTTTGCTCTTTTTCTTTTCTTTCTTCTAGCTCTTTTTCTTTTCTTTCTTCTAGCTCTTTTTCTTTTCTTTCTTCTAGTTCTTTTTCTTTTCTTGCTTCTTGCTCTCTTTCTTCACCTTCTTCGCACTTACTTTCGTTTGATTCCTGTGTTCGATTTTCGTGAAAAACAGTTTTTTTATCTTTCAAAGATTGTGTTGAAATTGAATTATTTTGATTCGCACAGTATGTTGAATTATCGCCGTCGTTAATGACATACTCACAAGAAGATTCGCTGCCTAATTCTTCGATGTAAGATGATTTCGAAGATGCCGACGAATTCCGTTTTGGATTATTTTTTATCAAATCTTGGCGCCACTGTTTTTCTAATTCGGATATTTGCTTGCAGTACTTTTCTTTTTCAAGAGTATTTGAAGTATTTAAAATATCTGAAGTATTTAAAGTATTTAAAGTATCTGAAGTATTTAAAGTATTTAAAGTATCTGAAGTATTTAAAGTATTTAAAGTATCTGAAGTATTTAAAGCATCTAAAGTATTTGAAGTATCCGAAGTATCTGAAGTATCTAAAACTTGGTCGATTTCTGGCTCTGGAACTCGAGTTTCTATCTTTTCCTCGATTCTAAGTTTTGGGCAAAGTTTGAGTTTATTTAGAAAACTGGTATCAAAAAGTTGTTTGATTTCTTGTTCACAAGAATTAGCGTCACTGATGGGCAATATTTTCAGCGAGTTTACGTCAAAGGTGGGAAGTTTCTCTTTATAAATCTCAACCGTGTCAGTGTTGATTTTAGTTCCTAAAACTTTCTGAAGTTGTTCAATTTGATATTGGCATTTCTCGAGATGATTATGAGCTGTTACGTTTTCTTCAATATTCCCAAGGGGTTTTTTATTTTTATTATGATTCGAATCCACTTTTGTGTCGCACTGGTCAGATGGTACTTTATTTGTTTTTTCTTGTACGAAACTTTTCAAATCACTTTTATTGTCTTTTGTAGAGATGAAATTTTTCGTCTCTTCTTGAAAGGGGACTTTATTTTTTTGAACGTTCAATATTATGGTATTTAAATTACTATCGTTGATGGAAGTTTTTATTAATCGAAGCGGTCGAATTCTTATTTTACCGGAAGAAGGAATACTGTTTCGTAATGCTAAAATGGGCACTTTGGACGTATTTTTGAAGGCTCTAACTTTTTTTTCATTTATTCTTGAATTGGAGTGAGTGTTTGCTTTTAATTTTAAATAATTCTTGGTATCGACAACATTCGGTTTTTGGGACAAGTTGTTATTTTGTTCTGAAACGATTCTCGAACTTTCGCTTTTTGTTAAAAGCACTTTTCGACTTTTACAAGTTTCTAAAACAATCTTTTCAACAGTGACTCTATCCACCGAGAGAATACGCACCCCTTTTTCACTATTCCGATTGGCGTCTGTGAAATTCCGAGACTCAGAACTTGTGTTGTCAAAGTACTTTGGAATCTCCATCCCAATGAATCCAGCTTATTAGGAACTCCTGTAAAAGAAAATTATTACAAATTTTAATTATCCCGATTATTTTTAACTAGTTTTAATAATTAACTATCATGAATATAAACATTTAATGTTAACAATAATAATAATAGAAAAATAATAATAGCAACAATAAGAATAACAATAGCAACAATAAAAATAACAATAGTAATAATAATAATAATAGCAACAATAAGTATAGCAATAGCAACAATAAAAATAACAAAGCAACAATAATAACAATAGCAACAATAGCAATACCAATAATAAAATAAATGTTTGCATTTAAACGTATTTTATAAATTAATATCGAAAAGATGTTTTGTATTTGGATGTTCAAACACTCGTACGAAAAGTCAATAAAAAAGGTAAATTTTTTTTTTCATTCACAGAAAAACTGACAGAACGCGTACCTCTAATAACGTCTTTTTAGAGACTGAATTGTTTATGCAATGTTTAAAGAGTCAACTAAAAGAGGAAAGGGAAACAGAACTTTAAAAACTCAAGGGAAGGAGTGAGGAAAGAGAAGGGGTTACGTTCATTGACATATAAATTCTCAAGTTTCAACAAGAGACAATTCGTATCGAATATTCGCTTGGTATTTGAAGGTAATAACTGGATTATGAAACATAACAAATAAACAAGTATGTAATACGGACAAGCCTGAATAAAGAACAGAAAACTGAAAGCTAAAATTTTATTTCTAAATAACATATATTTTCTTAATATTCTTGTTTATTATTCAAATTTCTTTCTTAATTTATAAATTATCACATACAATTAAAAAATCATCACATATAATTGAAAAATCATAAAATTATTATGATTATATAATCATAAATTATAAAGTATAGGAAATTTGATTAAGAAAAAAATATATTCAAGTGCAAAACATTCAACATAAAGAATGTGGAAATGGTATGTATTACATACAAGGCTAACAACATTACATAATTAATATCAATACAGTCAAAGTTGATTGAAAAATATTTTAAATTTCACTTGTTTAAACAGCACACGTTTGTACCAAACGAGAAACTCAATCTAGACTTACACCTGTTGTTTTATCTCTTTTTAAAATTAACATTTGAAGGATGAGTAATTTCGGAAATTAGAGATTGATAAGATACGGATTTGTCAGTAACGGTAAAAGATAACAGAAATGTACAAGCACAAAAGGCTTGAAATTTTAACAACTTTCATTTACAGATTGAAAATTATTGAAAAATCTTGAGTGGATAAAAAAATCTATGTAATAATTGGAAATTTGCAATTGTTATAAACAATTGGTAAAATCATTTTTTAATTTTTAAATTAACTTGACAATAAAAAAACTGCTAATTAACAAGCCCGAGGAAGTAAATTATCCTATAATTGAATTTCAAGAATAGTTTAAATTATTACAAAAAAATTAGCACATCTCGGGAAAAAACAAAGTGCATTTTTTGTGCATTTCGTTTTGGAAATAAATTAAATTATTTTTCTATATTTGTGCACATTAGTGCACAATAAAATTGATATATTTTTACAGATTTTTTACACTTTATTTTAACAAAATTCGAAATAAAATAAATGGTATTTTAATAAAATTTGAAATAAAATAAATTGTATTTTAATAAGATTCGAAACAAAATAAATTGTATTTTAATAAAATTCGAAATAAAATAAATAGTATTTTAATAAAATTAAAAATAAAATGTGTACAAGGTATACACTTTTCGAGAGGATGGAATAAATTTCCCAATTTCACGTTTTTGCAAAGAAAATTTAAACGAATGATTCAAATCGTTTAATTTTTGTTATATGAAAATAAGGGTGAAAATGCATTGCAACTTTTTTTTTAGTAGAAAACAAAATTATTTTGTTAACGTTTAATAATTTTGCAAAAACAAATTGCTGTTAAAATGCAGTTTCAATTAAAATCTGAAACAATGTTGAATAAATGTTATTTGATAATCAAACAAAGAGATTAGAGAATATTATAATATATTTTCAATTCTGTTTAAAATTCGGAATTAAAGTGGGAAGGTAAACGACATTCTTTGTGTTCAAAAGAAGATAAAAGTGCTAGTTTGCAAAAGAGGAAAGCTGAAGATACAGCAGTTACCTGCCACAACACTCTATATTTTATCTGGTAGATGTCACCATGTGATTTTAACCACGATATAACAACTATGTAAACAAAAACTATTTTATGCCGCGAAAAAACGTAAAAAAAATTAAATAAACAATTAAAATTTTTAATAATAGAAATAAATAAATGGGTAAAAAATACCGATGCAAAAAAAATTAGAAAATCGTGCATAAATAAAAATGGAATAAAAATAAAGATACTAAAATACAATGAAACACAAACAATAAAATATGTAAATTTCAATTAATAAATTGAAAATTAAAATGGGTAATATTATTTATTTATAGTCCATACCCTTCGATTTCGAACTTCCAGTTTTTACATTTTAACTTCTCAATAAACTAAATTAAATTAAATTCCACTGAGCGAAAAATATCTTTTGATTTAAAGAAATAACTTTCTTTGACTTGTATCTTTGATTCAAATTTCATTTTTCTTTCATTTAAAGAACTTTTTTTGATTCAAAGAAATTTTCTTTGTTTCAAACAAATTATTGCCTTTAATTCAAAAAATATTTCTTTGACCGTATATCAATACTAGAATTTCTTTGATTTAATGCAGAAATTTCTTTCAATAAAAGAAAATTTCTTTGAATCAAAGAAACCTTTTTTCTGAGTATAGATATAATATATTGTAAGAATATTTAAAATGGGTAATAATAATAATAGATAATACAAGAAATGAAAAAAGTGAAAACAAAATACATTGAAAAACAAAATAGAACAAAAATAATGTAATAAGAAAAACAGAACAAAAATAATAAAATGAAAAATCAGAACAAAAATATTGAAATAAAAAATCAGAACAAAAATAATGAAATAAAAAATCAGAACAAAAATATTGAAATAAAAAATCAGAACAAAAATAATGAAATAAACACAAAACAAAAGTAAGAAAATAAAAGGAAATAGAACAAAAATAAAATTAATGGAATTAAAAAAAAATAAAGAAAAGAATGAAATAAAAATCCATGTACATATCGAAGTTGAGTAATAAAAAATGTAACAAAAACATTAAACAATTTTTTAACTAAAAATGTTAGTCCGAGCAACAATAATAAGTTAACAATTAATTTATTACTTTTGATTAATTTTATAATCCATAAAATTTCAAATTCAAAAGATCATAAATTTACAAGTGACTATTTTAGTCAACAGGAAGATACTATAATAACATATTTTTGCAAATAACTGCCTTTTAATACTTTAATGCATAAAATGCGAAAGAAATAATTTTCCTCATTCTTTTCCTTATTTCTGCATGATTATCGGCTATAATCCGTTTACAATGCTTGTGAAACGAGCAAAAAATGCGTTAATTACAGTTTTAAGAAAAGAATGCATTTTAAAAATAATCCTCTTTGTGAAGAATTACATATGGGGACAGCAAAAAAAAAAGAAAAAAAACAAAGAAAAAACAAAGAAAAAGCGAAGAAGAAACAAAGAAAGAGGAAATTATAATGCGATCATTTTTTAGATCAACATTTAAGAACCTTGACACGTATTTTTTCTTTTAAAATCAAAGTCTTTGAGTGATGTTTGACATACACGATCTTTCATTGGTTTCATTAAACCCTGCCTATTTTTGGTCCAGACACGCTTTCAATCTGTTAGGGGAGTTGGAATTATTTTGAGCACCCGCACTTGTGTACATGCTCCAATGTCAGAAGAAACTTTCTGCAGTAGTAAAATTGGCAAAACTGAAACCATAAGCGGACAATGGTCTGGAGAAGTTGAATATTGTTTTTCATAAAGTTAATACCAAAATATTATAAAAAAGAAAAGAGGAAATTAAAACAAAAGAGCAAATTAAAACAAGAGAAAATTAAAAAAGGAAATAAAAAAAGGAAATAAAAAAAAGGAAATAAAAAAAAGGAAATAAAAAAAAGGAAATTAAAAAAAGGAAATTAAAAAAAGGAAATTAAGAAAGGAAATTAAAAAAAGGAAATTAAAACAAAAGAGTGTTAATTAAAGAAAGAGTAAATAAAAAAAATAAAGTAAATAAATAAAATAGTAAAATGTAATATAATAATATAATAATAATTTATTATAATTAAAATAAAAATAGATACAATGTTTTAGCTATCAGTAATAATTAAAATAAAAAAATAAATTAAAAAAAGAGGAAATTAAAAAAAAGGAAATTAAAACGGGGGAAATTAAAACAAAAGAGTGTTAATTAAAGAAAGAGTAAATAAAAAAAATAAAGTAAATAAATAAAATAGTAAATAAAAATAGATAGAATGTTTAAGCTATCGGTAATAATTACGGTGCACTAGAAATTAAAATTGTATTGTTGCAATTTAGAGTTAATATTTTCTGGAGTGAATTTAAGCTCTAGTGTATGAATTCAAAGTTGACCTGCAACTTTCGTGGAAGCGTTTTCTTTATAGTTTACACTTACACTTTGCAGTATACAATAACCAAGGGGATAACGGAACTAAGGATGAATGCAAAAGAAACATTCTTTGCGGCCTTTCGCTTACCTTACGCCCTGCTGACGTTACCTGTGCAACGTCTTTGACCTGCGAAATATCTTGAAAAGTATCTCTAATTCTAAAACGCTTCCTTTTTAGAATAACTACCTTTAGTGTCAATTGACAAGAAAAATTGTCCCAACATTGCTCTCGAAGTCTTTAATCTTAATCTTTAAGTCTCGAAAATCCTCATCCAATTTTTAATCAGCAAACAGAAATTTAGACATTCAATTTAGCATTAACTCAATTCGGTTGCAAAATCAAAATTAAATGCAAAATGCAAAAAAAATGCAAAAAAGTATAAAATGCAAAATTAGAATAAAAAACTTAGAATTAAATAAAAAAAAATGTAAAAAAATTAAAAATATAATGCAAAAAGAGTATAAAATGCAAAAAAGTATAAAATGCAAAAAAGTATAAAATGCAAAAAGAGTATAAAGTGCAAAAAAGTATAAAATGCAAAGAGTATAAAGTGCAAAAAAGTATAAAATGCAAAACGAGTATAAAATGCAAAACGAGTATAAAATGCAAAAAAGTATAAAATGCAAATTTTGAATAAAAAACAAACTAGGAATTAAATGCAAAAAGAAAATTACTTTATTAAAAAAAAGTAAGAATTATCTGAAACAGCGAAAAGTTTCACTTAAGGTAACTATTTTTTACTGAAATTTACAGTGAAATATTTCGTTTCTACTATATGCGAATAAAGATCCGAATGTTCAAGTGGAAACATTTTTATTCTTCTATTTATAAAAATTTACATTTGTCCTAAAATATTATTTTACGTAACAAATATTAACCGTGTGATTATTGTTTCTAAAACAATTGCCCATCTTAATTGCAAAAGTATATTTTTAAAAAATTAAAACAAAAACGGTTCAACTGAACGTTCCGAAGTTTAAATTTCATTATTTATTATTTCACTATTTACTATAACTTTATTATTATTATATTATTATTATTATTATATTATTATATTATTATAATATTATTATTATATTATATTATTATTATATTAATATTATATTATCATATTTTTAATATGCAGATAAAGTTCCGAACGTTCAAATGAACGATATTTTTATAGTTCACTTTTTAATAATTCGGATTTGTCTTAAAATATTATTTTACGTAACAAATATTAACCGTGTCATTATTGTTTAAAAACAATTGTCCATTTTCATTACAAAAGTATATTTTTAAAAAAATAAAACAAAAAGAAAACAGTTCGTTCAAATGAACGTTCCGAACTTTATAAACATATTTTTAATATAACATACTATATTTTTTTTAAATATAAAGATATTAATAATATATCAAGATAAGATATAATATATGATCTTTATATTAATAAATATAAAGAAAAATAGCGTCAATTGAGACACAGCGAATAATACAAATTTGGGAATAAAGTGTAAATAAAGAAGAAAAGTATTTTAACCCGTACATTGTTATAAAAACATACTTCTACTGAGAGCACGTGCATTTTTCACACAAAGGCAATTAGATGCAGCTCATGCGTGAAAGTATATGTTTTAAAATGTACATCATATACAACACGTATAATATTAGGCGCTTGATATGCATATTTAATGTTATGCTGTCTTAATTAGATTATTAACCCTTTTTAAACTATAAACATAGAGTTCGTGGGAGCAAACTTTTCATCACCAAATAAAAAACAAAACAAACGTAATCGTTTTAATTTGCAAGCTACCTCTGCGAAAAAAAGTCACAAAAGCAAGATACAAACATGTATCAGCGAATTTTTCAACACATCTGTAATTATTGTGTTATTTAAGACCTTCACTTCCTTTCAAGTTTCTATTAGTGAATGTTTAGCAAAAAAAAAAGATGAAATTGCATGTGAAAATAATATTTTCATCCTAAACGTATTATAAACTTAGAATTCTATTTTCTTCGAGTGAATTTCAATTATTAGCTGATCAAAACTGTATTTTAAAAAATGGTACGAATAGTAATTAAAAGAGTCCAAAATGCTAATTGAAAGTGCCAAATTATGAATTAGAAAACGATGCCACTGGGAATTGAAAAGGGAAAAATTGTAACCTAAAAAAACGCAAATTGTAACCTAAAAAGGCGCAAATTTCAATGAAAAAAAGGCGCAAATGGCAATAGAAAAAAGGCGCAAATGGCGATAGAAAAAAGGCGTAAATGGCAATAGAAAAAAGATGCAAATGACAATTAAAAAAGACGACAGCGGTAAATTAAAAAACAGTGCAAGTAGTTGTAGACAAAAATAATATTAAAAAAAATGTAGTGAAAATTTAAATTCAAAAAACGGTTAGAATAATAGATAAAAATCCTCTAAATAGTAGCAGTTTAAACTCTAAATGTCATTTAAAATAAATTTACGAAATGTTAATTCAGACAACGGATGCAAATAACAATTCCAATTCCTTTTAGTACTTTTAAAACAAGTTTAAATTCAACATGTAAAACAAGTTTTTACTCAAGAAAAAAAACCTTTTCCTCTCGAGAAAAATGCACACACACATAAACACACACGAACGACACCATTGAATTTATAACCTTCAAACTACTCCTATTTAACCTCTAAACAATAAAATCAAAAACTCGAAACATCAAATGCATAAAATTTGCCCCTTTATTCTGAAGAAAAAAGCTTTCAAAAGGAAATTTTCGTTCATGTTTATGCCATGCACGTAAAATTGAACGCCTCGCACAATGACAAATTCCAGACAATCATTTATATTTCTTGCAATGCACTGAGCAATTAAATGGGATTAATTGAGGGCCAAGAAGTCAATGAGAAAATAACAGGACATTCTCTCTTTCCTCTGTCACTTACCATGATTTTAGCAGCAGATAATTAAAGTAAACAAAAGTAATATCCAGAAGAAAATGGTACACGCGTTTATCCTTCAAAGTATCACACAAATTCCATTCACATTAACAACATAAATCACTTTACACACACTTTGATAAAAAACAAATTCGGTACAAAAAAACGTAACAAACAATCTAATTAAAAAGTAAAAATAAAAGAAAATAAAAAATCGCGTCACCGCGTCTCGACGGTGCCGACGGTGCCGGAAGACGAGTCAAGAGTACATTCAACAAGTGATCCTGCGGCAGATGAAATACTTTAGTTCCGTTATCGTCCGATTGGCGCCACTTGTCGATACTGTACTTTTAAATTATCTGTCATCGATACGTAACAATAAATAATAATTATTCTAGTGAAATGCTATTGTTTAATGCACTGAAATCTTGAATATCGAATAATTAAAGAGAGGGTAATTTTACAGATTCCTTTTTATTATTTACCTTCTGTAAATGTTAATAAGTGATGTGAGTGTCGTAAACAGATGGCAGCACTTTTGTCTTTAAATTACTATTCTACCTGTTACCTCAGGACAATTAAAACAAAAGAAATAAAGAAAAAAGAGAATCGTACCTGTGCGATATGCATGACATGGACCTGCTTTAGCAAAAACACTATCTTGACTTGCCATCAATTAAGTGTAATGATATTTAAATGATGTGCTGATTTGGGTGCAATTCACGTTTTCCAGTATTTAAGCAGTTTCTGTCAATCCTTTGAGTCTTTATCATTACAGTGGCACCCATTTCGGTGCCTGATAATGGAAAAAAAATATGAACACCATACTTCCAGTATTAGTGTAGAAATCTGAATTTTTAATCAACCCTATGCCTTAAAAATCGTAAAATTCATATTTTCCTATATTTAAATTGGTTTCTGCCGATACCCTGAGTCTTTATCATTACAGTGGCACCCATTTGGGTGCCTGATGATGGAAAAAAAAGATGAACACCGAAATCGCAGTATTAACGTAGAAATCTGAATTTTTAATCAACCCAATTTGGTTGTCTTTAAAATCAAAAACTTCACGCTGTCAATCCTTTGAGTCTTTATCATTACAGTGGCACCCATTTGGGTGCCTGATAATGGAAAAAAAGATGAACATCGAAATCGTGGTAATAACGTAGAAATCTGAATTTTTAATCAACCCAATTCGGTTGCCTTTAAAATAAAAAAATTCACGTTTTCCAGTATTTAAGCGGTTTCTGTCAATCCTTTGAGTCTTTATCATTACAGTGGCACCCATTTGGGTGCCTGATAATGGAAAAGTAAGTTGAACACCATACTTCCAGTATTAGTGTAGAAATCTGAATTTTTAATCAACCCTATGCCTTAAAAATCGTAAAATTCATGTTTTCATATATTTAAATTGGTTTCTGTCGATACCCTGAGTCTTTATCATCATAATGGCACCCATTTGGGTGCCTGATAATGGAAAAAAAAGATGAACACCGAAATCGCAGTATTAACGTAGAAATCTGAATTTTTAATCAACCCAATTTGGTTGTCTTTAAAATCAAAAACTTCACG
>WNHD01003019.1:0-20313 GCA_011057455.1 Ganaspis sp. Gsp50
TTTTTATACTTTTTAGATGAAAATGAGTTGATTTAGACTATTTTTGGAAAATTGAAAATCGGCACGATTACAAGGCTTCCCTATGAGGAAGCAAAAATAGTTGAATTATATAAAAAATAGTTGAGCTGAATCAAAAATAGTTGAATTGAATCAAAAATAGTTGAATTGAATACAAAATACTTGAATTGAATCAATAATAGTTGAATTGAATACAAAATACTCGAATTGAATAAAAAATAGTTGAATTCGATAAAAAATAGTTGAATTCAATCATAAATAGTTGAATTCAATGAAAAATAGATAAATAAATACAAGAAAATAGTTGAATTATATAGAAAATAGTTGAGCTGAATCAAAAATAGTTGAATTTAATCAAAAATAGTTGAATTTAATCAAAAATAGTTCAATTGAATACAAAATACTTGAATTGAATAAAAAATAGTTGAATTGGATAAAAACATAGTTGAATTCCATCAAAAATAGTTGAATTCAATCAAAAATAGTTGAATCCAATGAAAAATAGTTAAATTCAATCAAAAATAGTTGAATCCAATGAAAAATAGTTAAATTCAATAAAAAATAGTTGAATTAAATGAAAAATAGATAAATAAATAAAAAAAAATAGTTGAATTATATAAAAAATAGTTGAATTCAATCAAAAATAGTTGAATTGAATACAAAATACTTGAATTGAATAAAAAATAATTGGATTGTATAAAAAATAGTTGAATTCAATCAAAAATAGTTGAATTAAATGAAAAATAGATAAATAAATACAAAGAAATAGTTGTATTTAATAAAAAATAGTTGAATTGAATAAAAAATAGTTGAATTGAATCAAAAATAGTTGAATTGAATCAAAAATAGTTGAATTGAATCAAAAATAGTTTAATTGGATAAAAAATAGTTGATTTCAATAAAAAATAATTGAATTAAATGAAAAATAGATAAAAAAAAATACAAAAAAATTAAATTAAAAAACTTTAATTCTTGTTTACAAATGAATAAATAGGAAACATTTTTATTGTGAATGGAGATGAAAAAAACAAATTGCCACGTGGAAGTTAATAATGAATTATTTAACAAAGTCTTGAGGTTTGTAATTTGTAAATAAATGTTCAGTTAGAAGGATTTCTTTTTTGTTTGTCGACACTTGTTATTGTTAACCATTTAATTTTCTAGAATAAATTTTCATATATGAAATAGTTGTTACAAACTTGTAAGATTCTTTAATCGAAAACTTAGATTACCTATTTTCAAAAGTAAATTTGGTATTGTAATTTCATATCAGTATTCAGTTATACTTTGAACAATTCTCTTAAATAGTGAAACTGTCCTGTTTTTTAGATTAAAAAATATTTATAATTTATGCTTTTTAAATTTAAATTTGTCACTTTGGGGGCTTGTTTTAAAAATGAATTATTTTCACAATTGAAGAAGTTATTTTTAAATAGTTAAGCGGAGGCTTGTAAACTATGTCACTCGAAGTTAGACTTTTTTTTGTCCCCTTCCCCTCCACCTCTTCATCACAATTTTTACGTGGTGACCTTGAAAATTTTGCATTGATCGTAGGGTTTTTATAACTCTGGAAAATAGAGAACCTGGAATTCTCGTGGAATTTCATAATTCCTTGTGGAATCATGGAAATCTCGTGGAATTTTCATTTATTCCATGGAAATTTATTTTTCTTTTAAGTTTATTTCTTCACTTTATGATGTTTATTAAGTTTCTCAAAAATTAATAATATACTTTTTGTTACAGAAAAAAACTTAAAAATACGTAAAACTACCTTAAAATACTTCAAACTGCTTGAAAATCTTTCAAAAATATTTAAAAATCCTTAGAATTACTTTTAAGTATTTCTAAGTACTCATGAATATTTAAAAACACTTTAAAATACTTAAAAATATTTAAAAATTCTTAAAATTACTTTAAAATATTTCCAAATAGCTCAAAATATTTAGAAACACTTGACAATACTTTTTTTTGCAGAAAGAAACTTAAAAATACTTAAAACTACTTTAAAATACATCAAAATATTTAAAATTTCTTAAAATTAGTTTAAAGTATTTCCAAATAATTCAAAATATTTCTAAACACTTGAAAATACTTTTTTTCAGAAAGAAACTTTAAAATACTTAAAAATATTTAAACATACTTAAAATTACATTAAAATATTTAAAAGTATTTAAAAATTCTTAAAATTACATTAAAATATTTCCAAATACTTCAAAATATTTAAAAACACGTAAGAATACTTTTAATATGTTTAAATGTACTTAAAATTACTTTAAAATACTTTCGAATACTTCAAAATTTTTTATATTACTTGAAAGTACCTTAAAACGTTTTAAAATATTTAATAAATTGTTCAAGGTATTTAAAAATAACACATAATATTTTAATTATTAAACGAAGTATAAGATTTTAAAATATTATATATTCATAATATTTTTTAAGTTTTTAAAATACTTCAGACTACTTCAAAATATTTCAAAATACTTCAAAATCTTTCAAAAATATTTAAAAATTCTTAAAATTACTTTAAAGTATTTCCAAGTACTCACAAATATTTAAAAACAAAAAAAGCCTCTTTAAAATATTTAAAAGTACTTAAAACTACTTTAAAATACACCAGTCTATTTCAAAAAACTTCAAAATATTTAAAAATACTGACAACTACTTTATAATATTTCAGATTACTTCAAATACTTCAAAAAATTTAGAAATACTTAAAATTACTTTATAATATTTCAAATTACTTCAAATACTTCAAAATATTTAAAAATACTTAAAATTACTTTAAAACACTTCAGAAGTTTCTCTCTGCTTCAGACTACTTCAAAATGTTTCAAAATATTTCAGATTACTTCAAAATACTTTAAAATATTTAAAAATACTTTAAATGCCTTTAAAATATTTTGAAATATTTAAAACTACTTTAAAATACTTCAGATTATAATTCAAAATATTTCAAAATATTTAAAAATACTTTAAGATACTTTAGACTACTTCAATATATTTCAAAGTTGTTCAAAGTATTTTCAAATATTATTTTAAGTTTAAGTACGTAAGTACGAAAGGGCTATTGCCCGTACACTGTATTTAAAATAAAAATAAAATAAATAAAATAAAGTATAAAAAGTTTTTAAAATATTAGTTTTTTAAAATATTTTAAAAGTATTTAAAATACTTCAGACTATTTCAAAATATTTAAAATACTATAAAGTATTTCTGATGTACTTCAAAATATTTCTAAATACTTTAAAATATTTAAAAATACTTGAAAATACTACAAAATATTTAAATATAGTTAAAATTACTTTAGAATCCTTTCAAATACTTCAAAATAGTTCATAGTATTTAAAAATATAAGTATGTTAAGTATTAAAAGGAATATAAAAAGATTTAAAGATGTTAGTTTTTTAAAATATTCTTTAAGTATTTAAGCACTTCAGAGTACTTTAAAGTACTTCAAAATATTCAAAAATACTTCAAAATTACCAAAAAATATTTCTAAATGCTTTCCAATATTTCAATATAAATTATTCAAAATTTTTAAAATCTCTTAAAACTCGATTTATAAATATTTAGAAATATTTAAATATACTTGCAATTATGTTTAAATACTTTAATACGCTTAATAGTCTTATATGCTTTAATAGTGTTCAAAATACTTCAAAGCATTTCAAAATACTTACAAATATTTACAATGGTTTTTTAATTAATAATAATGATCTTGAGTAATTTAAATTCTACGGAAAATTATTTTTTCAATAAGCTAAAGAGCATTAACAAACTTTCATTACTTTAAAAGTAATTTAAATTCTTGAAAAATATAAACAAATTCATTTCTTGTTAATATATCATTAAGAAATATCATGGAAATTTTTTTATTTTTCTAATGGAAATCATGGAAAACTTGTGGAATTTAGCAAAGAAAAATTTGTATAAACCCTGTGATCGTCACAAAATTAAATTGTAAATAGTAAATCGAAAATAAATAAGGAAATTGTAAATAATGAAAAACAAAATGAAAATATTTAGCATAAGACAGGCATTTATTGTAGCTTGTCTATTAATTAAAATAAAATAAAAAATAAAATAAAAAATACAATAAAGAATAAAGAAGAAAGTTGTAAATAATGGAAATAAATTGAAAATATTTAGCATAAGACGAGCATTTATTGTAGCTTGTCTACTCATTAAAATAAAATCAAAAATAAAATAAAAAAAAATAAAATAAAAAATAAAATAAAAAATAAAATAAAAAATAAAATAAAAAATAAAATAGAAAATAAAGAAGAAAGTTGTAAATAATGGAGAATAAATTGAAAATAAATAAGTAAATTGTAAATATTGCAAAGTAGTTTATTTATTCAATTCAAAATGTATGCTCTCTAGATCTTTTACACAACAACCCATATATTGGAAAATAAATTGAAGATAAATAAGTAAATTGTAAATAATAAATAGTGAATCAAGAGAAAATAAATCAAGACTAAATGGAAACTTAAAAATAATAAATAAACAGTAAATTAAATACATAACGTTAAATTTAATTTTCCGTTTATTGAACAAAAACAAAATTCACCTTGAAAAAAAATTTATTCTTGCAGATGACATCTTGTCGAGATTGTGAAGGCCGTTGCCGCAGATCCATAATCGGAGCGATTATCAATCACATTTCCGATGCCCAGGTTTTTCGAGGAATCTCAGTTGTCGAAGGCGCTTTGGAATTTATGATACGCAGCGGAAGTCCAAACATTATGAACGAATTGGCTGACGCCTTTGGTCAGGTTGAAGAAATTACCGGCTACCTCAAAGTAACTCACTCTTTTCACATAACTAACCTGGGTTTTTTCAAGAAATTAAAAGTCATAAAAGGCGAAAAGTTAGACATCAATAACTCGAGTCTTGTCGTTCTTGACAATCCAAATCTCTCAGACCTCTTTGAAAAAGACCAAAAAATCAAAATCTTAAACGGAAGACTCTTCTTCCATTACAATTCTAAACTATGCCTTCAAAAAATCTACGACTTTAGCAAAATGATCGGAATGTCAGAACCCACTGATTTGGAAGTTCAGCCCATTTCCAACGGAGATAAAGTCGCTTGTGAAATTGTCGCCATACACATGCGAGTCGCCAATCACGGTTCCAATTTCGCCGTTCTCGAATGGAATAGCTACACACCCCACGCAAATCAACTTCTTTTGAGCTATCTCCTCAACTACATTGAAATTGAAAGCGGAAACGTCACTTACGAGGGGAATTCTTGCAGCAACAACACTTGGCAGATCAAAGACGTCGATAATCCTAATGTCAATTCAACCAAGGAAACAATCGTTTCCAAATTCATCACCAATCTCAAACCCTACACACGATATGCTTTCTACGTGAAAACATTCACCGCTAGAAGAAAAGACAAAGAGTACTCCAGTATCGTCGGCCAATCGGAAATGATTTACTTCCGCACAAAAAGTGATACACCCTCCATTCCAATCAATGTCGCCTCCTTTCCAGTGAGTGTCAGTGAAATTCTAGTGACTTGGAGTCCACCAGAAGAGCCCAACGGGCCCATCGGTTACTACATTATTTCCGGTTTCATGAGACCCGATGACGAACAACTCGCACTCACGAGAAATTACTGCGAAAACGCTCTCGTTAATGAAGTCGAGTTGGAAGAATCGCCGCCCATCACTGTGAAAACAACCGACTCTTCTTCCTGTTGCTCAAAGAACTCGGAAAGCAAAATCGTCACCTCCAATAAATTCGAAATATTCTGCCAAGGCTCCAAAGTCATAAGCCACTTGCCGTCTGCCAGGAAAAATTACTGCCGCACCGATGGACAAGGCCTCGTCTCCTCGGGACTCAAAGAGTTTTACAACGGCAGTTATTACAGTTTCGTCTTCAACGTGAGCTCAGAAACGAATTCATATAAACTCAACAAGTTACGACACTTCACCGCTTACACAATCTCCGTTGCGGCTTGCGGTCAGCATCGGGAAAACGGAATGCCCATGTGTTCACAGACTGTCTACACCACCTTGAGAACAAACAGCACGCCAGTCGCTGACAATGTGCGCAATGTCAGAGCCCATGAACGAAGCCACGCCAATAGCAGTTCCGTTATCGTCTACTGGGAACCTGCCAAAAATCCTAACGGCATCACTGTCTCCTATACTATAGAGTACATTAACATTGACGTGAAGGACGCGAAAAAAGCCTCGGAATGCGTGAGTGTGAAAAATCACAGAGAAAAACGTGGCGCGCACGAAATCTTTGATCTTAGTCCCGGGAGGTACAGCTTCAGAGTGCGTTCCACGTCCTTGGCGGGGAATGGCGACTTTTCCGAGGCGGTTCAAGTTTCCGTGGGACTCAAGGAAGACAATTCCATGACGATCGCTATTTTCTTGCCCTTGGCGCTCTTCCTCGCGATTGCCGTCTTTGCGTACTTGTTGTTCAGAAGCCACCAGAAAAGAAAGACCCAGGAGAGACTGTTCGCGAGCGTGAATCCAGACTACATTGAAACCAAGTACATAATCGACGATTGGGAAATTGAACGCGAGAGGATGGTGCTCGGGGATCCGCTGGGCAATGGTTCTTTCGGAATGGTGCACAGAGGCACGCTCGACGGGAATATCGAAGTCGCGGTGAAGACCATTCCAGAAACAGCCAGCGAACGCGAACAGAATGAATTTTTGAACGAAGCCTCGGTTATGAAGAATTTCACGACCTTTCACATTGTCAGGCTGATCGGTGTCGTGTCCATTGGAGTTCCACCCTTCGTTGTCATGGAATTGATGCACTACGGTGATCTGAAAATGTATCTGCGAAGTATTCGCGACACACCGAATGTGCCCAATCATTCGAGGATTCTGAGAATGGCTGCTGAGATTGCTGACGGAATGGCTTACCTGGAATCGAAGAAGTTCATTCATCGGGACTTGGCTGCGAGGAATTGCATGGTGTCGATCGACTTGGTCTGCAAGGTTGGTGACTTTGGAATGGCTCGCGATATTTACGAGACGGATTATTACAAAATCGGCAAGAAGGGACTCTTGCCGATAAGATGGATGGCTCCGGAGAATCTTTCCGACGGGGTCTTCACTTCCGATTCCGATGTCTGGTCTTTCGGGGTTGTTCTCTATGAGATTGTGACTCTGGCAGAGTTGCCGTATCAGGGGTATTCTAATGAGGATGTGCTGAATTATGTGCTGCGAAAGGGCACTTTGAACACTCCGCGAGTTTGTCCCGATAATATAGTTAAGTTGTTGGAGAAGTGTTTTAAATGGAAGCCAAGCGAAAGGCCCACTTTCATGGAAATTGTCGGTGAACTGGAACCGTTTTTAGGCCAGGACTTTTGCGAAAAGTCCTTTTATCATTCCGAGGAAGGTGTGGAGATCCGACAGCTTGGTATTAAGAAGGTTTATCAGCACGCGGCGCCGATTCGATTCCACTGGGGAAACGAGACGGCCAGGTGGGTCAAGGATTTTGAGGACAATGTGACGCTGCTGGACCAGACGAAAGCCGGCACCAGCAGGGGACGAATCTTCAAGAATGGATTCCAGCATTTTGGTAATGTGACCAGCTTGGAGGATGTACCCTTGGATCGGTGAGATTCACCTTCTTTTAAAAAGACTGACTCTTACAGCGTTCAATATGGTTCGTAAGTCAAGGTTCACGTACAAATGACACTCAGGGCAATGAGATAAGCGTTACTTATCTTGACGGGGTTCTTCACAATTTATCTTGTAGTCGTAAACTCGGTTTCGGATATTTACGTGTCCTGTTTATTTTCAGCGGACCAAAAGTACAGTTTTAGCCAAGTCTGAAATAGTTAAGGGCTTTTTCTAGCCGCAGTACCTGCGAAATTGTTCAAAAGGACAAAAAGTTCTCTCTGTTTGAGAATGTACATATATGCAATAATGAAGTATACGAAAATAATGTGAGCAGCATTATGCAAAAGCTTATTTATAAGTAGGTTAATTTATTGAACTCGGTGACCTCGGTTTTTGTAAAATTGATCCCGTTTGGTAAATCAAAATTCCATTTGGTAAATTTATGTTCTATTTGGCAAAACTAAATTCCATTTGGTGAATTCATATTCCATTTGGTAAATTCAAATTCTATTTGATTAAACCAAATTCCATTTGGTAAATTCAAATTCTATTTGATTAAAAGAAATTCCATTTGGTAAAACAAAATTCTATTTGGTAAATTCAAATTCTATTTGGTAAAACAAAATTCCATTTGCTAAATTCAAATTCTATTTGGTAAAACCAAATTCCATTTGATAAATTCAAATTCTATTTGGTAAAACCAAATTCCATTTGTTAAATTCAAATTCTATTTGGTAAAACAAAATTCCATTTGTTAAATTCGAATTCTATTTGGTAAAACAAAATTCTATTTGGTAAAACAAAATTCCATTTGTTAAATTCAAATTCTATTTGGTAAAACAAAATTCCATAATTGTTAAATTCAAATTCTATTTGGTAAAACAAAATTCCATTTGATAAAACCAAATTCTATTTGGTAAAATAAAACAGCATTTCCAATTGTTAAACATTAATAAGACATCACTATAAACTTCTGGACTTTTCATTTAAAATTTGAAAACAGCACTTCTGAAATTTGAAATGTATTTTTTTCTTTTAAGTACATCTTTTAAAAATTATTTTTAAAAACAGAAATTGGAATAAGTATTTAAAGATTGTGCACCTTTTCACCACAAAAAAATTAATTGATCAACAATCTTTTACGTAATTATTTATGTTATCATTTAAGGTTCAATTTTTAGTAAGTAAAAAAATAATTTTAAACGAAATTGAATAGAAGAAAAAGAGTATAAACAAATTTTCGATTTTCAGAACTCTATATTTATTAACAAGATCGAAATCGTATTTTCTATTTGAATTTAAAGTTCTGAACTTTCAAATGAACAAAATGTTGGACAAAATAAACAAAATAAAAGTGTTTTTATTTGAATTTGAAATTTTGAACGTTGAAATGAAGAAAATGTTGAAGAAAACGAAGAAAACAAACAAAACAAACTAAACAAAAATGTATTCTTTAAAAAAAAGAATACATTACAATACAAAAAATTTTTTTTTCAAAAATGTAGTTCTTTAAAATTTAAATTTACGTATAAAAATACTAATTTACGTAACAAATGTTAACTTCAATGTTATTATTGTTCAAAAAGAGATTATTGATTGTAAATATTACGTTTAAAAAAGTGAAAAGAAATCTTATTTATTTAAATGAACGTTAAGAAATTGAGTATCATTTTTGTTTACAAAACATATTTTTTTAAACTATGGTGTATTTACAAAACATATTTTTTTAAACTATGGTGTATTTACAAAACATTTCCGTTTTTTAAAAAAGTTTTCATTTTTGCAAAACACTTTGATTTTTAAAAAATTTGTGTAACTATGAAACATTTCGTTTTTTTGAAAAAAACGTGTGTATTGATAAAACATTTAGTTTTCTCTTTTCTTTTTTTTAGAAAAACGTGTGTGTTTATAAAACGCTTCGTCTTTTGTTTTTAGAAAAATGTTTGTATTTATAAAACATTTCGTTTTTTCTTTTCTTTTTTTTTTAGAAAAACGTATGTATTTATAAAACATTTCGTCTTTTCTTTTTTAGAAAAATGTGTGTATTTATAAAAAAAATTCGATTTTTTTTAAAAAAAAGTGTGTATTTATAAAACATTTGGATTTTTTTTAAAAAAAGTGTGTATTTATAAAACATTTGGATTTTTTTTTAAAAAAGTGTGTATTTATAAAACATTTAGATTTTTTTTTAAAAAAGTGTGTATTTATAAAACATTTCGATCTTTTTTAAAAAAAAATGTGTATTTATAAAACATTTATTTAAAAAAAAAACTTTGGTGTTTTTTAGATATTTATTTCTCTTGATTATATTTTTTTCAATTGTTTATATTTTGTTCTTTTGTTCACATTTTTTCTTTTGATTAGATTTGTTTCTTTAAATATTATATTTTTCTCTTTTGCTCATATTTTTTTTATTCATATTTTTTTTGTTCATATTTTTTGTTCATATTTTTTTGTTCATATTTTTTGTTCATATTTTCTTTGTTCATATTTTCTGTTCATATTTTTTTTGTTCATATTTTGTCTTTTGATTACATTTTTCCTTTGATAAAATATTTTTCTTTTTGTCAAACTTTTCTCTATTGATCAAATGAATTTTTGCCTGCAGCAAAATAAACGTTTGTAGTTGTTTACGTAGATTGTTTGTTTTTATCTAGTTTTTTATTTGCTGTTTATTTTTTTTCTTGATGTTTATTTTTTTCTTGTTTCTTTCTCCTTGTTTCTTTTTGTCTTGTTTCTTTTTTTCTTCTTGCTTGTTTTTCTTGTTTATTTTTTTCTTATTCCTTTTTTCTTGTTCCTTTTTTCTTGTTCCTTTTTTCTTGTTTCTTTTCTTCTTGTTCCTTTTTTCTTGTTTCTTTTTTTCTTATTCCTTTTTTCTTGTTTCTTTTCTTCTTGTTCCTTTTTTCTTGTTTCTTTTTGCTTCCTTATAGAGGAAGCAAAAAGTTTGCAAAAAGTTTGCTTGTTTTTCTTGTTTATTTTTTTTGTTCCTTTTTTCTTGTTTCTTTTTTCTTGTTTCTTTTTCCTTTTTTCTTTTCTCTTTTTATTCCTTATTCTCCATTTCATGATATTTATTTTTGTTACTACAAAAAATGCATTTTTAAATAATGTTTAAACTGGATTGCTGATTAATGGCGTACGAAGTGAAATTATTCGAATGTTTTCACGTGCGAATTTAGGACTAAAAGAAAACAAAAAAAACGAGGTCACCGTGAGCGGATCTTACTCTAAAGTTTCTTGTCCTGAAAATATTTTTGTTTGGAATGCCAGGTACAATTATTATTGAAAGTTATACTCGGAAGCGGGAAAGGGCGAAATTCTACAATTACTTTAATTTATCAAACAATGCAATATGTGTATAAATGTATAGTTGATATGAAACGTAAAACAAGACACAGTTTTAAGGGTACATAGTTCATTTTGTACACTGATTGTTGTACGAAACCACACACAAAACTTAGTCAATTTTCAAATGTGGTGAACAATCTCTTCATAGCTGAAAGTTACCAAGTTATGCTGCTGAAATTCTGCAATTTTAATTAAAATACCTTCTCGTTGAGAATGTGAAAAAAAATCGAAAATAAACCAAGGATGCAAATTAAATAAATATATAAATATATATTTATTTATTAAATATCTAACTATATATTTATTTATTAAATATCTAAATATATATTTATTTATTAAATATCTAAGAAAACGAATTTAAATAGACAGTGCATAAAAATGTAAATAAATAGTTCATAAAAATGTAAATATGTGGATAAAATGGATACTGTGGATAAAATGTAAATAGTGGATAAACATTTTAAAAAGAACATTGCAGAAAAATCTAAATAAAGTACAGATAATCTTTATTAAGTGCTGATAAAAAAATCTAAGTAAATTGCAGATACAAATCTAAATAAATTGCAAATAAAAATCTGAATAAATTGCAGATAAAAATCTAATAAAATTGGAGATGAAAATCTAAACAAATTGCAGATAAAAGTCTAATAAAATTGCAGATAAAAATGTAATAAACTTGCAGATAAAAATGTAATAAAATTGCAGATAAAAATGTAACAAAATTATAGATGAAAATCGAATAAAATAACAGATGAAAATATAATAAAATCACAGATGAAAATCGAATAAAATTGCAGATGAAAATATAATAAAATCACAGATGAAAATCGAAAAAAATTGCAGATGAAAATACAGAACAATTGATTGAAAATTTTATTTCTTTAAAATATGAAAAACAGCAAGTTGGCAGCATAGCTTGATACGCATTTGAACTAATATTAATAGATCAAAAGTATTAGACTAATAAATTGGTTATTAGCGAAATAACTGCAGCTAGTCTTATCGTTTATAAACGCACCGACAAAATTACAATAAAATAGATATTTATGATTGTTTGTGTTAAATGCAATAGTTTTAATAAAATCATCAAAAATTTCAATTTGTCCTTCTGCGAAAATTGCAACTTTTCTTGAATCTATTAAAATTATCAAATAGTGTTAATATTTGTAATATAAATGCTTACGGCAAAAGACACATTCAGTCAGAAAGTTCTATATACGAATTTCATTTTATTTAAAATGTGAACAGTAAACCAAATTGGTCAGATTAAAAAAAAATTAGTTAATTAGATAATTAATATCAGTAATTACGTTTGTAAAAAGTTTGGTGTGAAGATACAGTAGAATCTTGTTTATCGCTGTTTTTTTTTTGTTTTCGCAAATTTAAAAATAACTTTCCCAATTTAGTCTATCTGAAATAGATCAATTCTTGAACGAAACGGTTAATTTTCTGTATTGTTAAACTTATGAAATGAAAAGTTAATTTTTTTTTGCAATTAATATTTTGCAATTAACTTTTTGTAAATAACTTTTTGCAATTAACTTTTTGCAATTAACTTGTTGCAATTAATTTGTTGCAATTAATTTGTTGCAATTAATTTGTTGCAATTAACTTGTTGCAATTAACTTTTTGCAATTAGTTATTAACTTTTTGGAATCGGAATTTTATGTTAATAGTTATTTCCATCTTGAATTGATTTTTTTCAAATAGTGTTTTATGTTTGTTTTATAAGTACGAAATAAAGTTCTTTTTTTTTTACAAGAAAAAAGAATAAAACTTTTTGGTAATAACTTTCTTTTGGTAAAGTTTTTGTTTGTTTTAAATTTTTTTTCTTTCCTTACTGTAACGCGATTTACAATTAATTATTTCCGTCTTCGAAGCTACTTATTTGCCACGCAATTAATCATATGTCTACTTTAGAGCATGCACACAATTATTGTAATTTCTTAAGAAATTAATTAAACGGGTAATTATTGTTGTTGAGATAATTAGTATCAGGAGCGAGATATCACCAATTGAATAGAATCACCGTAAACCAGTAGAGGATTGAAAATTATTTCAGTAAAAAAATGCAAGAAAATGGGGAACAAATCACAAATAATGAAATAATAATAAATTATTTCAAAAAATAAATAAATTATTTCAAAAAAATAAATAAATTATTTCAAAAAAATAAATAAATTACTTCAAAAGAATAAATAAATTATTTCAAAAAAATAAATAAATAAATGTTAATAAATAAATTATTCAAAGTTAATTAAAGCTTTGTCAAAATTAAAACAAGGCTTTAAAAATTGATGCCAGTACGACAAAGTGTTTTTAAGAAAATATAAGAAAATTTTGAAAAATTAATAAAATTGTTTTAAAAAATCGAACATGATTTTAAAACAGTAAAAAAATGATTTTTGAAACTCATCAATGATTTTAAAAAAGAAACAGTGATTTTTAAAACTCAAGAATGATTTTAAAAAAGAAACAGTGATTTTTAAAACTCAAGAATGATTTTAAAAAATAAACAGTGATTTTTAAAACTCAACAATTATTTTAAAAAATAAAGAATGATTTTTAAAACTCAACAATTATTTTAAAAAATAAAGAATGATTAAAGAAGTTAAAACGTGGTTTTAGAAAAGTAATACAAATGTTACAAGATGAAGATCGATTTGTTTGTAAATAAATTGAATTTTAATAGAGAAGACAGCTTTTTTACTGAAAATAATGAAATTTTTCTATTGGTGACAATTTCACTTTCTTCAAAATGTATTTAATAAAAAGAAGCTATTTTTTAACTGCTTGTCACTTAAAGTACAATTTTTTGTATTGAAAAGTGTAAAACAATACCATTAAGAGATATTATTGAATATAGTAAAAACGTGTTATTAGTTAATTAAAACATGTTATCAATTAAAACGTGTTCTCAATTAAAACATGTTCTCAATTAAAACATGTTCTCAAGTAAAACTTGTTATCATTTAAAACATGTTCTCAAGTAAAACTTGTTATCATTTAAAACATGTTATCATGTAAAACATGTTATCATTTAAAACATGTTATCATTTAAAAAATTTCATCATTTAAAACATGTCATCAATTAATTAAAACATGCTAGAAATTAATTAAAACATGTTATTAACTATTTTTAATAAATAATAATAATTCTGAAGCTTTTAGTGGCAATTGAAAATAATCAGCATTATTATTTATTACAGCATTGCGCTGAAAATTAAGCTGAAAATTTTATGCAATTTTTGGAAAGTGAAAATGTTTACATTTGATGATTGTGTTCAGAAATCATAGTTTGTCATAATGTACAGTACTTGCGCCTTGGATAATATAAAATAAATATTTCAGTCCGCAAATGTTCATATTCGAGAAAAACTTTTGTAAAATAGCATAAAATTGTGGTAATTTTCACAAATTCACAGAAAAAGAAAGAAACGTCTTTGAGTAATGAACGAAAATATATCGAGCATCAAATTTTTATCATGATTTCTATTGAAACAAAATTAATAAACCGTTGTTTTCCATTAATTAACAACAAAGTTTTTTAACTTGTTGTTAACTTTTATTAAACTTTTTTAACTCCTAATTTATCATTCATTTCTTTTTCAATTTGTCTTCGACTGAAGAAAATTGTTTCCTTTTTTAAAAAATCAGTGAATTCAAATGAAAATATTAAAAAAAGGTAAAATGAAGAATAGTAAAATAAAGAATGGTAAAATAAAGAATGATAAAATAAAGAATGATAAAATAAAGAATGATAAAACAAAGAATGGTAAAACAAGAAATGGTTGAAAGGAAAATGGTTAAATTTTTGGATCTTTTTTTTTCTCAACTTGTTGTCGATTGTCAACGTTTCTTTTCTATTTTTTGTTTGTAAAAGAAGCTCGCTCGAGAAATGGTATTTTATTCATTGACGCTTATAAATACATTATCACAAGTCGAGGAAAGAATCCTTGCAATGTACAAAAGGTATTATAAATCGAAGCATGGATAAATTTAATTTTAAGTAAACAATGTTGTAACAAGGCCATTTAGTGCCTTATGGTGTAAAATTGAATTGTATTCAATCTATCGATTTACGTGAATGTTAAAGAAAAGAAAAAAAAAGTGTGTACACAATTGTGTAAGTGTGTCGCGTTACAGCCACATTCGCTGCTGAATGCATGCCACGATTTTGATGTGTCACGTTAATTTTACACGTATGTGTATCAATCGAGCGAATTTAAGTACCGGATGAAACGAGTTCCATGTGGGAATTTCCTTTTCAAACTTTCAGACACTTCAGAGATTCACAAAATTCATTTGATTAAATTTTGCAATTGAAATGAATATTAGTAGAAATTATAAACAATGATTTTAATGAAAAATTATAATCAATGTTTATAATTTTATATTTTATAATTTTATTATAAACAATGTTTATAATTTCATAATATTTTATAATTTTATAATTTTACTTTTAACAATGTTTATAATTTCATAATATTTTATAATTTTATAATTTTATTATAAATAATGTTTATAAATTCATAATATTTTATAATTTTATAATTTTATTATAAACAAAGTTTATAATTTTCCACAGGTTTCAATTTGAAAGAAATAAGTAATTAAAAATTATAAACAATGATTGTAATGCAAAATTATCAACAATTTTTATAACTCAATATTAAAAGATGACTTAATAAATGAAAATTAAATAAATGAAATTAGTCACAATAATTCGTATGAAGTTTACAATAAAAATTGATAATTAAAAATTGATAATTAAAAATTGTAATTAATTAAAAAATTCGTATGAAGTTTACAATAAAAATTGATAATTAAAAAGAATTGAGAATAAAAAAATGAGAATTAAAAACAATTGTTAATACCAAAAAGTTGATAATTACAAAAAGTTGATAACTAAAAAAATTGATAATTATAAAAATTAATAATTACAAAAATTGATAATTACAAATATTGATAATTACAGAAATTGATAATTACAATTATTGATAATTACAAAAATTGATAATTACAAATATTGATAATTACAAAAATTGATAATTACAAAAAGTTAATAATTACAAAAATTGGCAAAAATTGTTTTGTAAAAAAATGATTTATTTTGTTAAAAGACCATGGGGAAAGATTTATATTCTTTTGTGGATCTTTTATCTCTTACGAAAATCGATATTTTAATTTAATTTTCATGGTACAAGGTCAGTTATTAATCTCTGGAGTGTCTTTCCCTTTTTTCTTCATTTAAAGACAAGATGTGGCAAAAATTCTCTTTTTTTTTGTAAATAGTAGATTGTGTGTTTTTCATACATACCAAAGATAGTTTTTTTGTATCTAATTTACATTCTAAAAAACATTTTACTAAAAAGAAATTAATTATTATTTTCTGAGTCACAGTTGTTTGTTTTGAAATCAAGAGATTCATTTTTATGTTATGATTAACAGCACGATTTAAAATATAATTAATATCATAACGCGAAATATAATTTATATCATGAAGTAAAATACATCATACCGTGAAGTATAATTTACAGCACTATTTAAAATATAATTTACGTAAATAAATATAATTTATTTGAGTAAAATATAATTAACATCATTAAAAAATAATTGACATCACTAAAAAATAATTTACATCACTACAATGTAATTTACATCACTAAAAAATAATTGACATCACTAGAAAACAATTGACATCACTAGAAAATAATTTACATCAATAAAAAATAATTGACATCACTAAAAAATAATTGACACCACTAAAAAATAATTGACTTCACTACAAAATAATGGACATCACTACACAATATAATTTACATCACTATTATGATTTACATCACAGTTTACATTTAAAATTTTACAATGTACGATTAATTTAAAGTACATTTAACTTTACAATTTACATCACAATTTGATCTTGAATTAAATTTTTACTTCTCAGTAAAAGAGTACTTTTTAGTAAAAAAAAATGTTTCATTTAATTTTATAATTTACATCACAATTTGATCTTGAATTTACATTTTTACTTTTCAATAAAAGAGTACTTTTTAGTAAAAAAAAGTTTCATTTATTTTTTTTGTAATTCGTCGTTAATTTTAATGAACAGCATCTGCTTACAATCAGTTGCAAAAAATTTATTTAAAGCACAACAAAGATTTGTAGCAAAAAAAGAAAGTGATTTAAAATATGCCACGATAAAAATATTGCCATATCTTGTCATTTTGAAGCACTACTTTTTGCCTGGTTGTAAGAGAATTAAATGCGGAAGTTTGCAAATTTCCAAGAAAGCTCAAATCACCAACATCCGGACACATGTTCCAATTCTGGGAATATCTTTTGTTAAGCTACAAATAATTATGTGGTACAATTGTCCCCTGCATTTCCGCAGATTTTATTTGAAGGATAAAAGACGAAAAAAAAGTAAGAAAATTAAAGAAGAAATAATAATGTAGCGATCCAAAATGAGAGACTGAAACTTACTATTATGCAATTTAAGTTTAATACTAGCTTTAAAATAACGATAAATATTTATATTCTGCGAAAGAAAATAATGCAGTCATCAATTCACGATTTCTGAAATGTCCAATTATTTTTATTTATACGCGTACACAAAGAATTTATGCTTAATTTTATTCTCTTTTGTTACAGTATTTTCCTTTATTAAGACATCATTTTAATACCATTTACGACTGAAGTATTTCAGTGGCTTTTATTTAAAAAAAACTTTTTTTAAAAAAACTGTTATTTTAAAAAAACTTTTTTTTAAAAAAACTGTTTTTTTTAAAAAAAAACTGTTATTTATAATTTAAATCTAAAAGTTGTACTTTTTAGTATAAAATTTGGTAAAATTCCACACCAGGCAAAAGGCACTTGACTGTAACTTTAAATAAGAATGTATTTCGAGAATTTTATTTTATAAAATATTTATTAGAAAAATTCTACAAAATTACAAATATATAAAATTATTATTATTAAAATTTATTATTATTATTATTATGATTATTATTATCATTATTATTATTATCATTATTATCATTATTATCATTATTATTATTATTATCATTATTATTATTATTATTATTATCATTATTATTATTATTATCATTATTATTATTATTCAAAAATACAAAATCACAATAAAAAAGTATTTATAACTACAAACCTTTATTTTAAACTAATTTAAAATTGCTTTAAAGAAATATATAAATTAATTTATAAAAGTTTCGATAATTTATGAAAATTTCGATAAAAATATGATAAATATTGATAAATATGATAAATATTATACTTTAATGAATTGGAATTTAATTATTGCTTTTACAAAAATTCAAATTTGCTTGACAGTTTTTCTTTATGAAATAATCACTAACGTATTTTAATTAAGTTTAAACAATTCTTGTAAATGTGAAAAATTCTCGAAAAATATTTCTTGCTACGTTAGTTTAAAAAATCCACTTGGGATCTGAATTTTAATGAATAATATGATAGATTATTGTACGTGACTGATTACTTGCAGTGCGACAACTTGCAATTACATATCGAGGACTGATATTTAAGCGATTTATTGTAATTTAGATTATAAAATGTAAGATAAAACTTTACTTCTGTTTATGGCATGTTCATATTTATTATTGTAATTAATGTTTACGTTTCTTCTTGAATGTTGTAGTCTTACGATTATGAGAATCTGTACCCTTTACAAATTGCAGGAGGTAATTATTGTTTTTTAATCAGGAGTGTTCAAAGATTCAAAACAAAATTTTGCAACAATCGAAATTAGTTGTTATAAATTACAAGTTTAATAAAATTGTTTTTTGACACAATAAATTCAGCACCGAAAATGTATTCATTGAAAAGTACTTGATAGTTGATTTTTTAGTCACTTGGAAAATGGTTTAGTTGAGTAATTCTAAATTTTGACATTTTAATAAGTTGCTTTTTTTTCAATTTTATTGCATTTTTAGCGTTTTAATTGTACTTGCTTTAGAATTTGTAATTTTAACATTTTTATTCTTTTTTTTTATTTGAAGAAAGAAAGAACGAACATTTTTATTTTTAGAATTTCTTTTTTTGCAGAATTTCTTTTTTTTGTAGAATTTCTTTTTTTGTAGACTTTCTTCTTTTGTAGATTTTTTGTTTCTACATTTTCTTTTTTTGCAGAATTTCTCTTATTTTGTAGAATTTCTTTTTTTGTAGAATTTCTTCTTTTGTAGAATTTTTATTTTTAGAATTTTTTTTTTTCAGAATTTCTTCTTTTGTAGAATTTCTTTTTTTTGTAGAATTTCTTTTTTTTGTAGAATTTATTTTTTTTTGCAGAATTTCTTCTTTTGTAGAATTTTTATTTTTAGAATTTCTTTTTTTTTAGAATTTCTTTTTTTTTAGAATTTCTTTTTTTTTTTGTAGAATTACTATTTTTGCAGAATTTTTTTTATAGAATTTCCATTTTTTCAGACTTTTTATTGTATTTCGAGCATTTTAATTTGGTAAATTTTTTATCATTTTCACTGTATTTTTTTAGCTCTTCAATTGTATTTCATTTTTCATTTGCATTGCTTCAAAGAGGAAGCACTGTTTTTGTTATTCACACACTGCGACTAATTGCTAGCTAATTTTCTTCGAATAACAATTTTTTTTAATTAATGCTTTTCTTTTTCAATATTCAATATTGTTTTCAAGATTACATAATGATTTCAATATCAAATGTTTGTAATAGTAAATCATTGTTTCGGTATCATTTTTTTAAATAATTGTTCCTTTTTTCAATATCAGTTGTTTCTTTTATCCAATAACAATTTTGTATATTTATTTTTAAATTTTATTTATTTTTAAATTTAATTTATTTCTAAATTTAATTTATTTTTAAATTATATTTATTTTTAAATTTTATTTATTTTTAAATTTCATTTATTTCTAAATTTAATTTAATTTTAAATTTTATTTATTTTTAAATTTCATTTATTTTTAAATTTCATTTATTTCTAAATTTAATTTAGAAATTTGTTTGCGGGTTGATTTGTGATAAATAAAATAAAATAAAATAAATAAAATAAAATAATTTAATTTTAAATTTTATTTATTTCTAAATTTTGTTTATTTTTAAATTGTACAGTAGAATTCCAATTATCCGGATCAATTGGGACCAGACTCAATCCGGATAATCAGAATTAACATAAAAAATAATATATTTTTAGAAATAAAACATATATAAGGATTTTAAAATCACCTCACTTACTCTGCACTAAATTAAGAATGTTCAAATTAAAAATTTTGTTGAAAAAAATAATTTTATTTTAATATTTCTATCAATGTAAGTTGTATTAATGCCGAAACTTGCTTTATT
>WNHD01003020.1:0-13565 GCA_011057455.1 Ganaspis sp. Gsp50
TGCTAATGCGACGACAAAAAATGTTATTAAAATAGCCGAAAGAAAGCAGTGACGTAAAAAAATGAAATAAAATACAAAAGATAAAAGTGACGAAAATAGTTCGACTTTCTCTTAAAGAGCACCGAAAGGGTTTCGCAAAATGATATCGCATGTTTTCATTGTTTCGCTCCGTGACTGGCTCCTGGACCGAGGTCAGGGGTCAGAAAAAAGTGGTCGCTTTTATATATTTCCTCAAAAATTAAGTTCCTCAGCGAGGACAATTAATGTGGGAAAAAGTTGTCCACCAGGGTCATAGGTGTCTGAGAACCGGAACGGTTGGACGAGCTGACGACGTGACCGAGTAGACAAATCGTGAGTAAAGATACAAGACAATTTTGACGATCTGCAGTTCACGAGGATGCCACTGTCACCAAGCTCGTCTTTCTAGTTTTATCTTTTATGTTTATAAGAACCTCCTTTTTGCACCGACGCCCCATTAGAGCAAGTATGTAGGACTCGAGCAGCGCAATTTCTCTCGAAAATCATCTCCTGCTGCATTAACCAACAGTTTTTTACAAAATTAATTTTAGTCATTAAAAAAAATATATAAAAGGTATTTCATTGTAAGCTTAATTAAACGCAGTGAACTAAAATTGTATAAATAAAAAAATAAATTAAATTAAATAAAAAAATTAAATACACATTAAATTACGATTTCATTAATAAGACGAGATTTTTAATCAAAAGTACATTGATGAGTTTCTATGCTCAATTTACGTTTGAACTAATTTGCACACTATTATTTAACATTTTTCAGATTTAAAAGTGCTTTTTAAGTTATTTTTGATAAGGATACGAATTCAAAGCTGACAAGAAAAATAGAAATTAGTAAAAAACGGATGCACGCAATTGATCAGATTTTCCTTGATCAATTGCACATTTTTAACTTCTATTGCATAATTTTCTTATATTCGCGTTTTTTCTAAATTTAATACTATTTTCTATTATCCAAACACTTTTTTAGTACTTCCTGATGAGAATCCCAGTCAAAAAGACAATAAGCAAACGATTGCAAGTCAGCAAATATCTGTTATGCTCAATTGATCATATATTATAAGTTTTAATGAATTTTACATTAATAGGTTTCACAGACATCTTGAAATGATTGCATTTTACATCGATTTCCGTGACGAAACAATAAAAACACAAATTTTGTTGAAATTCAAGTTTTAAATTTCGTCAGAGTGCTTAAAATAACATAGAAATGGTTAGGATTTTTATCAGTTTCAAATCGTGGGACTTTTTGGCACCTAAAAATCTTGGTGTAATTTCACAGACATGTAGAAAATATTTATTTTTTACTATCTTACATCGATTCTTCTGGAGAAACATTAAGAATCCAATTTTGTTGAAATTCATGTTTTAAATTTTGTTAGAGTGCTTGAAATAACATAGAAATCGTTAGGATTGAAATAAAAAAAGGTGATAACGTTATTAAATCTCGAAATTTTATATTAGTTTGTTTTAATTTTATATCTTAATATTATGATAAGCGGTGTTGAAAATTGAATCTTGTTGTTTAATAGAGAAATTTAGATAATTTTCTTTTAATTTTGGAATATAGTAAAAATTTGGAATGATAGGTGTCGAATGCATGTTGCTGGTATATCTTGATGAAACAGGTTTTCTAATACTGCTCGGAGGCATGTCAAATGTAATTTCTGTCAAGGTTTAAACATAAAATATATACAATGTATTCAAAACATTTTACTACTATAATTCTGTTATTCAAATTTGTGCATTTACTGTTCCTAATTAAGAAACTTCTGAATTTTATTGCTTCAGCTTGAAAGACTTTCGGATTTAGTCAAAAACGCTTCCTCTAATACACTTTCAAACGGCAAAAGTTTTAATTCCCAGGCGGCTAAAACAAAAGTAGATTTTAATTCTAAAATAACATTTTCTCTCGTTTATTCTAATCTCCAAGAAACGGTCATAATTTAATTTCTTCATCGTAGGTTAATATTAAATAAATTACAATATTTTTGTATATTTTAAAATATTTGGAATGTTCTTTAATATTATCAAATACAGATACGACGAAAATCATTATCCAATCATTCTATGTAGCGAAAACTTTTTCTATTGCTAACAAGTGAAGAAGAAAAGAAGAAAAGATGAATCGCATAAAAGAAGAGAAGATGAAAAGATGAAAAGAAGAAGAGAAGAAAAGAAGAAGAGAAGAAAAGAAGAAAAGAAAAGAAGAAGAGACGAGAAGAAGAGAAGAAGAGAAGAAGAGAAGAGAAGAAAAGAAGAAGAGAAGAGAAGAAGAGAAGATGAAGAAAAGAAGAAAAGAAGAAAAGAAAAAGGAAAGAAATTATTTTAATTCACTGCCGTGATGAAACGTATTATTATTTGGCAGAAAATAACAATGAGATGTTTATTTCTACTTACCAAACCATTTGGACCTAAAGTGAGAGGTAATTGACGTCCGATATAAATGAAAATGATTTAATTAGAATGTGACGAAATTTGAAAGCATCCATCATGGACGATTAAGATCTCGATCTTGAAAATGCACAAGTGGGTGCAACATCTGTTATTTTTATCTTGTTATTTTTTCTCTTTCTTTTCGATTCTTTTTTGTTGGTCTTCAACTTCATTGTTACAATAGCAGAGCATCACCATAAATAAAGAGTTGCTCATCTCATCCAAAGTTGGTTGAAGGTGATCGCGAGGAATGAAGTAACGGAGGATAAGTCGTTGGTTAAGTGCTTTCCTGTCCCCTCTGAGGACGTGACTTTGACCCAGATGCACAGACTCTGTTCTCCAGATAAAATTCAACGACAATTTCCAGCTTGAAGAGCAGAGACATTTGCGGTTTCGTGAATACATATATATTCTTATATTTAATTCAGAAATGAGGGGTAATCTAGATGCAAGTCACGCTTTCTCTTATTAAAGTAAAAACAACTGAAAGGCGCCATAAAAATTCATTTAATGCCTTATCAGCATTATAATAAACTTCAAACAATTTTCTTAACATTAAACTTAACCGTTTTTTGGCAATTATCATCGTCGGATTCAAACTTTGATCAACGTTCTGTATCTTTGAATCTTGTCATCTTTTTATCTTCTTTTAATTTTCTTTTAAGCTTCTTTTCATCTTCTTTTCATCTTCTTTCAATCTTCTTTTAATCTTCTTTTAATCTTCTTTTCATCTTCTTTTCATCTTCTTTTCATCTTCTTTCAATCTTCTTTTAATCTTCTTTTAATCTTCTTTTCATCTTCTTTTAATCTTCTTTCAATCTTCTTTTAATCTTCTTTTCATTTTCTTTCCATATCTTCTGTTCATCATCTTTTTATCGTTTTCCAAACTTCACTTCAGAAACAACTTTTCAAAATATCCAAAAGTTATCAATAATGACCAAAATTACAAGACTCAAACTTTTTCTCCGAAAAATAATGGAGCGTTTCAAATTTTCTTGATAAGTATAATTATACCTAGTGTTTTTTTTAAATGGAAGGTCAGTTTGTGAAATCAGAAAATGGTTTTCCGGAAGAATCGCGGGAGCGTGGAGAACATAAGAATATAAAGAACCTGGCGCATTAAATCACGACCTTCTCGGGACGTATTTGCCTACATGCCGGTAATCAGGGCTGAGTAAAAAAAAGAAGCTGTAAGCCTTGATCGTGCACTAATTAAGTCGCTACGCTTCTGATGCAGACGATCATAAATAAGAGTATCATCGAATCTCGTTAAGATCAACTCCGATTTATTTTCCTGGTTCAACACAACACGCCCAACATGTCGTTATTAATCTTCCTTAAGCATTTAAATACTATGAATTTTCTAAGACTTGCTACAAAAATTATGATTTACTGCATAAAACACATTTTCATAAATAAAAATTCCGTTTTTTCGTAATTGAAAAGTTTGTAATTCGCTTTGAAAACGAATGAGGAAAAAAATTTGAAAACTCGAGGAATCATTTTTTGAAAGAATGAATTTTTAGTTTGAGAATGTTTTTGTTTTTAAATGTACTATAGTATTTATCTTTTTACGTTTATTAACTGTAGATGAACCATTTAACTATTATAATTAAGATTATAATGGTATAATAAAGATTTATTAACTATTATAATATTTTTGGAGAAATGTTTACGGCACTTTATTTAAAAAAGTGTTCACTTTTAATGACACTGGATTCTGGAAGAAGTGAAAGTGGAGTAAAAGGTGCTTAATTAATAGAAATTTGTTTTAAATAAAGAAGGTAATGGAACCCATAATTTGCAATTACGGTTTTATAACGACAATGTAATAACACAATAATGGTAGGGTAATGATTCGATTTAATGATATAATGATGATATAATTATTACAGATTCTTTAGAAGATAAAATCCTCCTTTGTGAAGAATTTATACTAGGACTTGAAAATGATCGCATTTTATAGTTTTTTAACGTCTATATCAATTTGCAAAATTTCTTAACGACGCACCTTATGATCTTGGGATATTTTCCTGCAATTCTTGTTATTATTGTTTCCTATAAAATTGAGTTCATTTTCCTCGTAAATTCCTTTTTTTTCTGAAAAAATCCACTAAAAAAAAAAAATTTAATTTAAAAATCCATTCACTACTTTTCGTTTGTCAATTCAAAAATTAGTGCATTTAATTTCATACATTTTTTATTTCTTTTCCATAAATTTTTCATTCGTTGCCCTTGAAATTTTCATTTATCTTCATATCAAATAGCATCGTTATTTATTGTTCATGCATTTTTCATTTTACTTTTTTATAAAATTTCCACCGTCATCTATTTTGCATAAAATTCTTATTCATTTTCTCAAAAACTTTTTTAAAACGCTTTATGTTGTCGTTTATTTAAAATTAGATCGTTGCAAAAAATATTTCTTTTTAGACTGGACTGCTTTATTTTGTTTTTTTGTTATCTTCTTTGGTATTTCGTTTGTTATTATTTTATTTGTTACTTTCCTTGTTATTTCTCTTGTTATTTCTCTTGTTATTTCTTCTGTTATTTCTTCTGTTATTTCTTCTGTTATTTCTTCTGTTATTTCTTCTGTTGTTTCTTCTGTTATTTCTTCGGTTATTTCTTCTGTTATTTCTTCTGTTGTTTCTTCTGTTATTTCTTCTGTTATTTCTTCTGTTATTTCTTCTATTATTTCTTTTCGTATTCCGTGTATTATTTGATTTATTTCATACACTATTTTTAAACCATCTTGTTCATTAATTTATTTGCCGTTTAATAAACAATGTCGTTTGTGTGTCACAAAAAAAATCAATAAACAATAATTCATTTTCACAAAGTTATATTGTTTTTTAAGTATTTATCCAGAAATGTTTATTAATATTCCATGAAACCTTTATTGCTGAGTTTTCGTAGAATTTTCATTTATTCTAAATGAAGAATAGAACTGGCAGAAATTATAAAATCATGACAAAACTGGAGTAAAAAAATGATAATCGTCATTTTAGAGTCAACCCTGAAGACACCTTGAAACTAAGGCGAATTGGAACGATCGTAAATCTGACCTTGAAGACGATGACAACAGAAGTGGCTCATCACGCACTACCTTAACATCAGTGAATCATTTAACTGACAATATGCAGGATGTTCTCCAGAGAGAAAAGAGACTTTTTAAAGGCTTCTTCCAACCAACTACGTCCATATAATGCAAACCGGTCTCACCCACAATTACGAATGCATATTTTATTCTCCTCAATGAAATAATAAATTCAATATAATCTGTTAAAAACATCAAGCTGATAGAGTCCAGATTTGAATGCACATTGCTCATATTTGTCCTTACGACAAAAAAGCGTCTGAAGAAGAAAAAGACAAAGCAGGAAGAGAAACAAGAAAATAAAAAATTGTAATTTTATAAAAAAATTTTTATTTAAAAAATAGTTTTCAAACTTCTAATTCGACTAAAATAATGGATCTTTTGCAGCAAAAGGAAAATTTATTATTTTTTAAACAAATCACAAAAAGTTAAAGACAAGAATCTGCTGGGTTCTAGCAGGAGAAAGAGAATTTAAAATTGAGTGCTCCTCTTTTAGAAATTGCTCGAATTTACATGGAGTTAAAGTTGGCAATAAACACAGCATAAAAATGGTTCGTTTTTTCTTTTTTAAAGAGAGCAGTTTTCTCCAGAGAAGCAGTTGAAGAGGAAAAGCTAGCATCAAGGAAGTGAACGCAGTGTCAGCTTTAAAAGTCTCTCGGCTGTCTCAACGCACAATACTGCTGGAGATTACGACTTTGAATTACGAGTACTTTCTTAACCAAGCGAGCACGTGTCAGAAAAAAAGTTATAATTTGAGAAAGTCCGACGCCTTGCAAAGAACAAGTTGATGTCAGATTAACTAATTTACAGGCAAGCGGAAACACCCTTCAATGTCAAAAAATAAACGCACTCGCCTCGCGCTCCATTAAGAACGGCCAATTTGTAATCCAGTAAAAAAAATTTTTAAAAAATAAGACAATCCTGGGAATAATTATCTTCGCTTTTGAATCTACTTCTGGTCTTTCAATTATCAGAGTGATTTGAGAATCGTCTTGTATTCTAATTTGATCATATGCTTCTAATTTGATGATCATTTGATTCTGATCTGATGATCATTTGGGTCCATTCTGATGATCATTTGATCCTATTCTGATAATCATTTGGTTCTATTCTGATGATCATTTGGTTCTATTCTGATGATCATTTGGTTCTTTTCTGCTGATCATTTGATCCTATTCTGATAATCATTTGGTTCTATTCTGATGATCATTTGGTTCTTTTCTGATGATCATTTGATTCTATTCTGATGATCATTTGATTCTAACCTGATGATCGTTTAGTTCTATTTTGATGATGATATCTTAATTCGATTATTCGGACAAAATTTGAAGCTCAGAGTAATAAGAAAACAGAAATCAATTTCGAATTGTTTTATTCTTATTAGTTTTATTTCTTCTCAATTTATTAATCGAAGCACACAAAACTTGCGTCCAATCACGAATCAAGCACACTTAAGTACTAACAAACTTAAAACTAATCTTAAAACGTAAAAATATGCCTAAGTATCAGTCTTGTAAGAAATAGATACTAAAATTAGGTTGCTATAAAATTATTCTGAGCATGAAAATTAATTTACAGTTTAACTTCTGAATTCAAAAGTTAGATGTTTACAAGAAAAATGGTAATACGATTTATTTCCACAAAATTGGTTTCAAAACCCATTCCTGGTCTACATGTTGATCACATGGAACTATCACTGGCCCTTCTTTGTTATCACTCGAGACCGTCAAACACATTTCTGATGATTTGTGGATCAGCTTCCTGGTCTGAAGATAAAGGAAAATAGAATAGATATAAGAAAATAGATATTAATAAAAAAATATAAATGACTAAAATAAGAATTAAGATTTCACGTGTGTTTTAATTGCAGTGTTGTTAAGGTTTCGAGACAAGAAACGAAACTTTGAAAGTAAAAGTTTTTAATTACCTCCTCATCATAGTTCCACTTCTGTCTTTCGAGACCATTACACATCATAATCTTCACTTTTGGTTTTTCGTGTTGCGTGTCTTTCTCGGGTGCGTCTAAACAGACACTTTCATCTGTCATTATGACGCCTTCTTTGGTCATGACAAACATCTGGACCAAATTTGGAGGATTTATACAAGGAAGAAGTACCACGTTGCCTGCAGGGTGGGCATAGGTTCCTTTGGTCATTGGTCTCATCAGGCAATTTTCTGATCGGACGTGTTGGATCTAAAGAAAGTAACGAAAAAACAATATATTCATTTTAGTTCATTTTTAATTAATATTATTTATTACATTCGAGAATTGTGAAATTTTTTTATTCTTTGAAAGTTCAAATTCCAAGAAAAAAACAGAAGGAAAACACAAGAGGAAGAAAAGCAACAACAGCGACAAGAACAAGAAGAGAAAAAGAGCAAAAAGAAAAAGACAGCAAGAACAACAAAAAGCCATTTGCTGATTTTATAGATTGGATTTAGAGCTAAGAAGTATAATTCTTACTAGAAATTACTTAAAATGCGCTTGTGGAGCTTAAAAAAGGGTTTCCTGTTGAAGAAATTGATTGTAGTACGTTTTCTTTTGAAGAAAGTAATGAAAATGAAAAGTGTGGACTATTTTTAGAAAATCGAAATTCAGAGCGAAAACAATGCTTTCCTTTGAGGAAGCAAAAGAAACAAAATCAAGAAGAACAAAGTGAAAAATAGAAAAAACAAGAACAAGAAGAAAAAAAATAAGAACAACAAGAACAAGAAGAGAAAGTAGAACAAGATCAAAGAGAATATCCAGAACAAAGAAAATAATTTGAAGAACAGGAAGAACAAAAAAAATAATAATAAAGTTAGTAAAAACAGGAAAATAAACAAGTATTTTTAAAATTAAAAAGTGCCCATCTTTCTTTCACTTACTTGCAGAATCAATATTGTAGTATTTACTTTTACTTATTCTTTTTTGGATATTATTTTAAAGATAAAATTTAAGATGTTAATTAAAAAAGAAAGAGAGAAGAAAACGTAATAAGAATTCTAAAGAAACCTGCAAAAATTACAAGACAGCATGGTAAAATTTGAATAACCGTAGAGTAATGGTACCTTAATAGTAAACAATATGTACAAGAACTTTTAGCAAAATACATATTCCGTTTGCTTTCTTTAATTTTCGAAATCAATCTTAAAAATTTACTAATTTCAACATTATCTCACCTGCCCGAAAAATCGGTCCTTTTTTGGAAAAAAGTGCTCAGGCCACACATTGTCCAAGTACCACTCGAAACTTTTACATTTAAGAGCCTTCCGCATTTCTAAACGAGTCCTCACCTGTTGCCTATCTCTCACCTTTTCGGCTTCTGTTCAAAAATTAATTTAATTAATTTATTATGTGTTGTTTATAATAATTATGCTTTTTATTTTTTTATTATTATTTGTTTTTTATGTTTGTATTATATCTTTTGTAATTTTTGCATTGTGAAATATAATTATTTTATTATTTCTTTATTATTTATATAAATAAATGAATCAGTTAATCAATTTATTTCATTTATCGACAAAATTCAATTAAACTAAAGAAACTAAAGAATCTAAAGAAACTAAAGAACTAATAAAGAACTAAAGAACTAAAGAACTAAAGAAAAAACAATTTCAGTAAAAATTATCAACTTACGGGGGTTAAATTTAAAATAAAATTCCGCCCACTCGTCCATCCAGACGAGAGCAACTCTAGCGAGATTTCCATAAAGTATTTCAGAAACCCCTCCAGGAAAAGTGTAAGGGGAAGATTTGCGAAAAAGGTGACCCACATGGGAACAAGGGGCAATTTCCACAGATCCTCCACACTGCCAAACTCGAAAAGAGAGTTCCAAATTTTCGCCGCCCCAAATTTGCATCTGGTCATCGTAACTCCCTAGGGCAAAAAAGTAATTTCGATCCATGGAAAATAAACCTCCTGCCATCGCCGGGGTCCTAAAAGGCTCCACCATGTTTTCTCTGCGTTCCTTCAATACTTGCCCACCTAGAGTCAACCATCTAAAATGCAGCTCCCAATTAAAAGCTCCCCAATGCAATTCAAAAGACCTGAAATCAAAAATGTATCTTTAAAAATGCAATTTAATACGAATTTTTCAATTTACAGATACATTTCCTGCAAGTTTCAAATACAGTTAACTCTATGAATAGTACGACCATGAATAGTGTGACCATGAATAGTGCCACTTCTTAGAATTTTGATTTGAGCGTTACCCCCTTTTTAGCGAACCTAAAATAAGCGCGAGTTTGATGCAAATATTTCTAGTACACTCGAAATTGAAATATCTTTTTTGAAAAAAATTGCATCTACTTCCAAATCTGCGGCACTATTCATAGAGTAGACTGTAAGGTTTAATTTTTATACGACAAAATTAGAATCGAAATGTTTGTTCGGATGAAATGTCCAGGACTGTAAAGAATTGAATAAAATACAACAAGATTTGATAGACATTGTAGTCACTCTAAATCAGTCAGAGACATCAGTCTCTCTAAATAGTGCCGCAGATTTGCAAAATCATAAAATATTTTTCTCCGAAAGGGTTTCTCATTTTGAAATATTTGCGAAATATTTATGCTTGAAATAATTGCATCTCACTCACGCTTATAATAAGTTAATCAAAGTAACACTCGAGCTGAAATTCCAGCAAAATGGCACTATTGGTGGTAGCACTATTGATAGAGTTAACTGTATATGATTTTTAGTTTTCTCAATTTTTTTATCATTCGATTTGTCGTATTTATTCTTTCTTGAATAACGCACGTTCAATTTGAAATAAGATTGATGGCCTTTTTTCTGAGCATGAAAGGTCTAAATGATTTTAATTGAATTGTATTATCGCGTATTATTATTCGAAAAGAATTGTTAGACATAGAAGCTGATGATTTCATAAGAATGAGGCATTAAAGTTGGGGCAATTTTCAAGACTCGGTATCAAGCTTTGTGTCGTGATCTGGGGCCAGGGATCAATTGGTGACCGCAATGATCTTAAGTCATTGTAGATCGAGCGGCTGTTCCGGTTCGTGTGCCATGCAGCACCGAAACATGAAATTAATGACATCTTTTCAAAGGTAAATAGTAACCAATAATTTTTATATTAATATGTTAATATATTATAAAATAATTGTTCACATTATAAAAAGAAATGTTTCGAAGTATGTTGTTCTTTTGTTTCCTTATAGAGGAAGCATTGTAATCGTGAAAATTTTTACGCTTGTTTTTAAACATATAAATAAATTTATATAAAGATCAATTTTAACATAAAGAATACAATCGACTCTATGAATAGTGCCGCAGATTTGCAAGTCGGTGCAATTTTTCTCAGAAAAGATATTTCGTTTGGAATATTTGCATCGCACTCACGCTTATGTCAGGGTCGCCAAAGAAGGGGTAATGCTCGAATTAAAATTCAAAGAAGTGGCACTATTCATGGAGGCACTATTCATGATGGCACTATTCATGATGGCACTATTCATAGACTTGACTGTAATATAGGAAATAAATGAGAATGAACAAACAATAGAAAATAAATAGAAATAAACATTCAGTTGCAAATAAATATTCAATTAAAAATATACATTCATTTTAAATAAATAAATATTCACACAAAGAAATTTTTAAAATCTGTAAAAGAACCAGTAATCAATAAAATAAATAAAAAATAAACGTTTATTTGGAAATAAATATTCAGACAAAGAAACAAAATTTTTAAAAACCGTAAATTGTATTCGACTGTTCGAAAAGTTTTTTTTACAGTAGGAAATAAATACATAAGATAATTGTACAACGAAAATATTAGAAACTAGAAAAAAATTGATAACTTGCCTGACATAACTGAAAGTATCATCATTAATGATATCAATCACAGGGGCCACAACTCGGGTCCGATTTTTAGAAATTGCTTCAAGCAGAGGTTCTAGCCATCCTATTAAAAATAAAACTTATAATTACAATATTCACACGTGTTCAGAATTAAAATATATGCACTAGATTATTATTTCACATTTGCATAAATTCTTGATTTGGACGCTTGGATATTAAAACTAATGAATGTTTAAAATACTATTAATATTATTAATAAATTTAAATATCTCACCTACCAACCGTACATTCGCAATGAGCATCCAAAAATGTCAGAACTTCTCCTTTTGCTTCATTAGCTCCTAAGAGTCTTGCATTTATAAGACCCACTCTTTTTTTAGATCTCAAAACTTGTGTAGTCACTATTAAATTTTTTACATATTCGTCCAACGGATCTTTGAGAAATTCTGTAAACATTTTCATCATGTTAAATAGATTTCAAATTAAAAAATACACTCTCATTTTGATGAGAATGTAAAAAAATTTTAAAAATGAAAAAGTTTCTTTATTTTTTCCAAAAAAATGAAAATTAAACCTTAGATTTTTTAATAATTAATTATAGTTTAGTTTAATTATCAAGTTCAGAGGTAATTAGTTTTTACCTCGATCACTATTATCATCGACCAAAATAATTTCTTCAAGCAATTGTCTTGGAGATCTGTTAATAACACTGTGCACTGTTCTCAAAAGTGTACTCCAAGCTTCATTGTGAAAAACTATAATTATTGAAGTTCTTGGCAAACCTTCTATATTTGCGTATCGTGATATACACCTAAAATGTAATTATTATAAATTTAGTAACACGTAACATGAACTTATTTTAAATGTAACACCTAAAATTAAATTAGGCTTTATTTAATTTTTAAATAACGAAGTCATCGCGTGCAGTAACCACCTCTGTGTATTAATAATAACCAAAAATAACTGCGCGGGGACTTGCGCTTATTTCTACAGGCGGTTATTGCACGGCTAAAGTAATTATTTTAAAATTGAACAAAAACGAACCTCTTTTTTCTAACGTCGGGCAATGTCCTGTTTAAAGGAATACGATCACTTGCCATTAAATTGAATCTATTGATTTGAAAAAGCTGCTGCATTACATAAAAATCTTTTGAAGGAATCAAAACTGGATCTCCATCTCTTCCTTCAAATGGTCGAGGGTTAAACATATTTTTATTAATTAGATCTAAAAGTAAAAACAATCATTAATGTGAGCAACAATGAAGCTTATTTCAATATTATAGTTTCAGGGTAAAAAGATAAAAAGGATTAGGATAAGATAAAAAGAATAAAGATGAAATAAAAAGTATAAAGATAAAATCAAAAGTATAAAGATTAAATAAAAAGTATAAAGATAAAATAAAAAGAATAAAGATAAAATAAAAAGTATAAAGATAAAATAAAAAGAATAAAGATTAAATAAAAAGTATAAAGATAAAATAAAAATAATAAAGATAAAATAAAAAGTATAAAGGCAAAATAAAAAGTATATAAAGAAAATAAAAAGAATAAAGATAAACTAAACTAGTGGCAAATTATGTTCATTTATGAACATTTTGTTTCCCCATAGAATTAATTATCTATTCTTCATTATCTTGCATATTTTGTATAGTTCAATCGAATTGTTTTTTAAAGTAGAACATATTTTCCAGAAAAACTGTCTCTAAAAAATATTAATTTTTAAACTTACGTAAAAAAATTCAGCTTCAAATGTCAAAAATTTAAAACAATTGTCATTCATTCTATCCATGTTTGGTACAACATACACTAATTCATATAAGTCAATTGATTAGTTTTTTAATGTACAAAATTTTTCCAAAGGGAAATATAATTAAAATTAAAATCAAACAATGCTTCCTTATGAGAAAGCAAAAATCAATGAACGCTTCTTTAAATTTCTAATTGATCCAGACAAGTGTAAAAAACGTTATAATACTCAAAATGGGGTGCTTTTTTCTGGGGAATCGAATGCAAAAGGAAAAAATGAAAAAAAGTTTCCGGATCCCTGTCAAATTTGCAAATATGTGAATCATGATTTTCGCATTGAAAAATAACAACAAAGTAATGAACTATTTTTTAAATTACTAATTGATCCAGACGAGTGTCCAAAACGTTATAATACTCAAATTGGGGTGCTTTTTTCTGGGGAATCGAATGCAA
>WNHD01003021.1:0-17149 GCA_011057455.1 Ganaspis sp. Gsp50
AGACAGACAATTCTGATGATATTATATGAATGTAAACCAAATTTCATAACAATATTTTTATTATTTTAAGAGTAAAACGGCGGAAAAAACTTGCCTTATGGATCACGTGATCACCTACGTCATTTTTCATCACATGCCCTTAACCGAACCTTATTTGTTTGAAATTAACTATTTGTTTGAAATTAATTATTTGTTTGAAATTAACTATTTGTTTGAAATTAACTATTTGTTTGAAATTTATTTGTTTGAAAAACATTTGTTTCAAATAAACTAAGTGCTTGGAATAAACTATCTGCCATGCTGGATGAAATCATTAACCTTGATAAAACATTTTTCTGAGCGAATATGTATTACTTTAGAGAGAATTCATGATTCGAACTTCAATAAATATTGAACAAAAGGAAGCAAGATTCTCTTGGTGTGGAGGTTTGATCGTGGAAATCTAATTGATCGTGAATTGGAAGCGGCTATTCGCGTTTATTCGACCAGATGTAAATTGATCTACCCTGCGGAGGACTTAATTCGTTTGGACCTATCGCTGTTACATGGTTAGACTCCTCTCATCCCTCGGAGCATAAATTCGATTTGATTCTCGTGTGTTACGTGATTGCATTTCGTATCAACTTGTCCATGATATCCCATGGACCACATAGGGTTACGTATCGAAGCTGTACAATAAGATTTTCAAGCAAGTTGAACACCAGGAGAAAAATGGATCTGCTATGCTGGCTCGGTAACAGGTTTCCAAGGAGAAGTGAGTTCAAGTGACACCAGCTGTTAGATTGCTTTTATTCAGAAATGAATTCCAATCAGTAAACTACTCTATAAACGAAACTTAAATCAAATTATTCGCAACGGGAAACAGAATCATTAAACTTGTTTTACTCAAAGCTATCATGCACTTGTGGAATGGAATAATGTTTATATTGAGGTTTCTATCTGGCACTTTATTACATCTTGTAAAATTAAATAATTATTTTTGTTTTAGTCAAAAATGAGCCGACAAGATTTTTGGGCGAGGGTGTGTCGTTCAAGGCGAAGCTGATAGGAATTTTGGAAGTGTCAGAGGCTCGTGGAGATCGAATGTGTCAGGCTGCATTGGCTGATTTAAAAATGGCTATTCGTGCTGCCGGAGAACACAAACAACGAATCACTGTCCAAATTAGCATCGATGGTTTGCGCTTACGTGACGAAAAAACAGGGGTAATTTTTCCTTTCTTCTATATATTAATTTTCTAAATGTTTATTTCTATATGAATATCTTCTTGATATTCCAAACCGATGATTTAAGATTTAAAAACTCCAATATACCTCTTCGAATCTTTCTTTAACTAACTCAACCAACTTTGCTACTTTCAATTCTTTATCTCCAAATTTTACCCTATCAAAATTGTCTATACGCTTCATTCCTCCGATTGTTATATATCCTCCAATCTTTAGTAATTTCCTCTTTTCTTCCTTTTATTATGCTTATGCTTATGTATATGCCTTATGCTTATGCCTTATGCTTATGCCTTATGCTTATGCATATGCCTTATGATTATGCATATGCCTTATGCTTATGTGAATCCAAAGGAATTAATGAAAGGAAACATTTAATTCTTACAGGATTGTCAGTACCACCATCCAGTTCATAAAATATCATTTATTGCTCAGGATATGAGTGACTCGAGAGCCTTTGGGTACATATTCGGATCACCTGACATGGGCCACAGATTTTTCGGTATAAAAACCGACAAAGCTGCGAGTCAGGTAAATTTAAAATCAATTTTACCATTTTTATTCTTTTCTATTTTTAATTTATACATTAATTACTCACAATATTTTTGTATTAATTAACCACATGCATTAATAAAAGCTACAATATTTTCCCATGTGAATACATTTACTGTTATAGTACTGTTATAGTAATTAAAGATGAAGATATTTTTGGAAGCAACTTTTGACAACGTCTGTATCATAACTATCTTAGGGTAAACGTTTTTGCTTCTTTGCAGGCAAAACTTGGTTTTAATTACGGTGGATAGAATAAATAGTCTTAGGATTGAAAATTGCTATTAAATTGTGTCAATTTGCGGTAATACTTCTTTTGTTAAGAGGCGCAAAATTATATTTGCCTTGTCCTAGAACGAACAACAGCTTCCAAACGATACTAACATGAGACTATGGTCTGTTCTAATTCGATAGGCGTGTGTAAATAATTGCGTTACTTTGTCGGTTTGTTGCAATTGACTCCCTTCGATCACTGTTGTAAGTTTCGGATTAAACACGCTCGGCTTGACTCCCTTTCAAAGGGACAATACGTGTTCTACTGTGCTTCTTAAAATTCAAATCGACCGCTTCATTCCCAAAAATTTTAGAATCTTAATTTCACTCTCCAGTGCACCACACGTATTATATAGAGCAAGTACAAAAAAGTAGCAATTACATTTTTCTTGTTATTATCTTATTATTATTTTATTGTTTTTATTATGAAGGTGATTTTGAAAGAACTGAATTCTACACAGGTTGTAATAGCGATGAGAGATCTGTTTCAAGTGGTCTTCGAACTTAAGAAGAAAGAAATCGAACTGGCAAAGCAGCATATAGAACAAACCACAATAAAGTTCCATCCAAGTGGAATTTTTGTAGAGCCATCGCCTGATACAAAGGTACGTGGGTCGCTTCGCTTCAAGCTTTTTGTTTTTCACTTATTTTAGCTTGAGAGAATAGACATGGAAATTCGTATTTAAAACCTGCTAAAGTAGAGTCGAAGCTAACAAGAGAGAATGAGAACTTTTGAGGAGGTCGTTCAAAAAGTACGTCACCTTAAAAGTACCTTTTAAGCTACTTCTTTCTACCAGTCTTGTAATCTTTCATCACTATTTAATCTAAATCACAAAGCGAGCTTCAAGACGTTTCTTTTCTCTAATAATTTTTCCAAATAATAAATCAAAAGTATAAATAAGCAGATAAGAATAGTCCAAATAAGTAAGAAAATATAAACTACAATGTTTAAAAACTACGTCATGAAGGTTGGTGATTAAAAAATGCATTAGTTTGAATCGTTTCTAGACATCATAGTCATTTTTTAAAACTCTGTCATGTACTGGGTGACGTGATCGTTAAACGACCTCAAGTTAGAAATTCAAGAAGAAAGCAAACACCAGTTTTTGTTTTGATTTTGGCAAATCGGTTTTGAAAAGCTTGATATCTCGTTGTATTGAGATTAATTCAGAGAAAGATAAAAGCAATTATGATCGTTGGATCTGTATCGTGAAAGACGCAAAAGTGTCTGCTACTTCTTGTGTAGGGTGCGGCAGGTAGCGAGACTTCTCACCATCGGACAATTTCCGAAGTCGAGAAATCTATTGGGAGAAAGCACGAGTCACAGAGTGGAGTGGTAGCCGATCTTTTGGACCTACAGTTTGAACTGAACTCGTTACAGCAGGGCATTCGACAAATGGACAAAATCACACCGGACAATCCAAGGCCATCCGAGGACCCATTCGATGCTGATCCCTTTGGGGATTCCTTCGCCAACATGAAGGTAACTAAACTAGCATCATTGTCTCTTCTTTCTCTGATGTCCGTAAGGAAGTAATTCGGTAATTTAAAGGAAGGTGTATCAATATTATGATACACCTTCCTTTAAATTACCGAATTACTTCCTTTAAATTACCTTACCGAAAGGATAAGAATCTTTGCAACACCTAACAAAATTTTTAAACAGTATTTGGAATTGCAGGTCAAAGATAATGTCCAACCGATTTTGCCACCACCACCATCATCAAGGAGAAGTCATTTTGAGCGACAACAAACTGTGCAAGCCACTTCTACTTCCTCTTCATCTAGTCCAATTACAACCGTGGCCAATAAAAGCCCTCCTCCATATGGTTCCACTCACTGGTTTGACAAAGAAACAGAGGATCTCTTCACTGACAGCGAAGCTTCAAATTTATCCCGGAATCTCACAGGCGAAAAGGATAAGGATAGTGTAAGTGCTTACTGAATTATTATTACTTTTAATTATTAATTGAATCTTACTGACATTTACATTAATTACTATAGTTACTTTACATCCATTTGATCAATTATGTTACAGGACTCAAGCACTCCTAGAAATTATTACAAGACTCAGCAAGTGGATGTCTTCACAGAACTAGATCCTTTAGGAACCGGGTTGATAAAGCCTTACGTAGACAAGAAAGACTTTTTCCAACACTTAAAGAATCCTCCGAAGAAGGTTCTAAAAGATCTGGCGACAACTTGTTCCACTGACACATTTCCTGCCGATTTCAAAATATCGAACATCAGTGATCCGATTGAACCCACAAAGGTGCAAAACACCAGTTCCGAGAATCATGAAGACAATAGTTTCGCGAATTTCGAAAAGTTCAATGATGATGAAACGAGTCCTCGAACGAGTTCTCCCATTTTGAAGAAAGAAACCTCTTCTAGGAATAATTACCAACCCCTTTCGGTTTCTCTACCACCTGAAGAAGAAAGACAAAAAGGTGCTGGTCCAAATGCTTCAATTTTGACCAAAATGGATAGAGATTCTACAGAATCCACCCAAGCGTTGATAAAACTTCCAAGCCCTAGGAAGTACTTGCAGTATTCTAGAAAAGATTACGGAATTGATCAAAGTAGCAGGACTCAATCGATAGATAAATCCTTTCCAATGGATTTTTCCGGGACAAGTGACTCTCCAGCTTCTCCTTTGAGATCCTGTTCTTCAGAAGCGACTTCCAGACTTTCGAATTCCAGTGTGGAAATGGATAATGTTCCTGAACCACCACCTAGAGGTTCTGGAAGCATTTTAATTAACCCTCCTCCACTGCCACCTAAGAAGCAAAGCTCCAGAGGTGCGATAAAACCGCCTCCAAGACCTCCCTACACTGAAGGGCACTTTCATTATGACTTTCTTGAACGAGAGGAAGCATCGCCTTCTCCAACTAGAAAGGAAAGAAACAGGAGTCCCGCGAAGGACATTAAAAGTCGTTTCGATGACAATTTTAGTCCCCCAATGCCTCAATTGCCAAAAAGGTCTGAGATCCTTTCGGATTCAAGCTTCGAAGATTCTTTCAGCTCAATCATTCCTCCATCCTTGTCTACGCTTTTTCAAAACTCTGCATCAAATAAAGAGTCAAATGTTGAAGTTAAGAAACCTAAACCGTCATTGTATATAACCCTCAGTCAGTTGACGTCTTCAAATCTTAGTGAATTAGCAACAAGTCTTAATATGTCTGTAGAAGAATTGACGAGTCTCACACTCCAACAGTTGACTGGATGTTTAGCAGAATTATGTGCTAAGGAGGCAAAGGCTGGACAAAAAGCCTCCACACCAGTTGCGGAACAAGTTCCCGTTAAGGCGCAGACTTCCGCTAAAATGGTTGAGACAGCTTTTGTCTCTAGCGAACCCCTGTTCACAGCAAATTTCGACCAGGAACCTAAACGATCCAGCAGTACCTATGACAAGTACGCTGTTTTCAGAGAATTGCTGGAAACAGAGAAAAGTGATTCAGAGAAGAAGGACGATTCAATGGACTCGGAATTTCCCGAGGATCGAAGACCTTCAGATGAGGAGAAAGAAATAGACGAGAAAAACGTAGACGAGATAGTGTGCTTAAAAACCTTGACAGTGAAATTACCACCAGTGAGTGAAAGTTTGCTTCAAGGGGAACCCGAAGAAGAAATGCGTTCTGAATTGCCTGATACAAAAATAGAAAGTATAATAACGGATTTAAGAGAAGACAAAGAAGAGAACAAGCTTTCGAGAGATTCTTCAAAAGATAGTGAAGAAGGCACTGAGCAAGAGGATCAAGTTGAAGATAATGAAGAAGTAACTAAAAAGTCTCAATCTGAAATGTCCGACAAGGAAACACCTACCAATGAAGTAGAAAATATAACAGAAAAGATGGAAATCAAACAATCTACTTCAACCTCAAGTGACAGGTACGCAGCTTTGCGAGAGATCATGGAAGCAACAGAACAAGCTCCATTGGACATTGAATCAGAATCCACAAACTATATTACCTCGCCACTAAGAACCACACCCATTAAATCCTCTCCACTCAAAACTTCTCCAATGAAGACCTCACCTAAAACCAAGCCTTCAGCTGAAGTAGATTTAATGAGTTTATTTTCCGACACACCTCCTCCACTTCCAGCAAAGAATTCTGCGAAAAAGGATCCTAAGGCAGTAATGGACATATTTGAAGAAATCAAAATGCTGAACGTCGAAACACCAACGTCAGGCAATAAATCTGTAACCGGATTCGAAGACGTCTTTTGCCCACTTTCAGAATCAAAATCAGAAAAAGAACAAAACAAAGACGAAGAGAACTGGGCAAAGTTCGATACGAATGTTTTCCAATCTGAAAAACCTTACGGAGAAAATCACGGTTCGGTTGGTGGTACATCGCCCTGGTCCCCGGATGGCAAAGAATTCTACAAAGAGCCACCACCAAGGGCAGGAATTCAAAGACATTCGGGTGAAAGTGATAATGAGTGGAAAGATGAGGAAGAGAGTGAAGAGAGTAATGGAAGATACAAAGGAGAAGGAGTACCTTACGGAAGACAACCATACGGGATGACTTTTGAAGAAAGAACCTACTACGAAGAAAGTATGGAAACTGGAGACAAAGACAGAAGTTTTAGAGACAAAATGGGTAAGAAGACAAGAGGAATACCTTGGGGTAAACCAGGTCACAGACCTCGAGAACCAACACCCTGGCATGAGGACAATCGTTGGGAAGAGGAAAGAAAGAGATATCTTCACAGAAAAATTCCGTATAAAGATGAAGAAGAATATAAAGCTTACTGGAAATGCAGACCAAAACAGAGGCCTTGGAATGGTGATAGGGAAGGGTTCTGGCCACATGATGATCCTTATTATGAGGAAGAACGAAATAAGAGAAGACTGATGTTGTGGAATGAGGAGAGAGATAGTAGAGATAGGTTTAGTAGTCAAGAGAGTATGGGTTATGAGGACGAGGAAAGATGGACGAGAAGGGAATACGAGAGAAGAAGATGGGAAGAAGACGGGACTTTTTGGAGCCGCAGAGGACCAGATGGTGAATATCCTCATAAAGAAATGTTTAGAAAACATGATCCACATTACGGAAGGGATGCTAGGCATTATGATTATCCACCAGCATGGGAAGAGGAATACGGTCCGGAGCGAACAGATGACTCACCAAGGTAAGTGTCTACCATTTTCTAAGTTTTTGTTCACAACTTTTTAATCGTTTCATCTTCTGGGGATGCTGTCATCTCTTGATATTTTATTGCTCTTAAAGCCCAACTAGTACTCATCTTTTTCTCAATTGTTCCACTGTATATTATATATCTCGGTGTATGTACATTGCAACGTTTCCCCTCTTTACTATCTCTTAAACTAGAGAGAGAAAGAACGATCTAAAAATAGTTGCCAATACGACGCTGACACTGATTCCGCGGGTTCCACAGTTAAAACCATCGAAACACCCACAAAGTCAGTTTATTTAATTTCAGCGGTTTTCCTCCAGGCACCAGGTAGATTCAGAAATCTACTCGGACTCCGTTGTTCATTGGTGGTACCGAAAACTACTTTCGGCTAGCTTCCCGTCGTAGTCACTCGAGATACTCAGTTGCCGGAACCGTCGGTAGAGAGAAGAAGAAAGGGATCAGGCGCAACACTTTTAACAGAAAACTAAACTTAAATGAAACACCATAAATCCTTTTTTTTTATGAATCTAATGGAAAACTTTTATTTTAAATCCTGCTGCTGAAGAGAATCCAACACTTCTCGGGATAAAACAAGGACTTCACGGTCAGCCGGTTGGCGTCAAAAATGGCGGCGGTTGATGAGGGACCCAACCGGTTGATGAAGGAGACTGAGCACTATCCTTTGAGTTTTTCTAGAACTCGCCAGTACTCCATTTGTTGGAAATTAGATCTGACGTAGGTCCGGCGTACTAGTGAAAGTTTGTGCAAGCGGGAGTTAGGGGGAAACCTCCGCCTCCTTCTTAGTATCTTTCTGATCTAAGGCGCAACCGTGAACCCGCAGGTGTCTTAACTTGCCCTGCAGGGGAATCGGTGATCTGCGATCGCTTGCACGCAGAGCGTCAGAACGCGTGCACTGGTGGTGGATAGTGTAAGCCCTGCAGCTTCGGCTGATCGGGTGTATGGCCAACATAGTTGGTCACGTGAACCATTGTGTGACAGTAAGCATCTTGGCGTAAGGAAGTAGTTGGAAGGCCCAGTAACCGAAGCAGCTCCCGAACGCGGTCTGGTCACCCTACAAGTAGGTCGAGCTAGTAGGTGAAAACCTTGAAGATAAGACCGATAAGCAAATTTGTCTCTGTACAAAGGCCGACCCGAGTAGCATGCAAACGACATTGTTTATCTATCGATAGACCGATGTTTGCTGATGAAACCGGTCATTGAGGTTTGCCGCATCAGTACGCTCTTGGACACAACGACTGCTCGAAGGACAGTCCGGCTCAAGAGGGGAAGCAAAGGTGCATCCTAAATAAGAACATTGTGCGTAGTGTCAGACCAAGTCTGCACTAGGAGCGGTCCCTCCACGAGGTCCCCGCAGGGTACTGCACTTGGACTACCCTGGTCTTGTTTGCCTGGGGTAGAACAAGTGTTGCTAAATGCCGCTCTCCGACGAGGCGCACGAACTTCTTGGCGTTTTGGTCAGTACTAACCTTACAACGTCGATTTTTCCTTTCAAGTTCTCTTCCAGTGCATCTCAAATGACTCCGTTTTCTCGTTCTCAATCGTGATTCATTGTGAAAAATGGTAGTGGTAGCTCGCTCAGTGAAGGTATGATAGTCTAAGCCACAACATCTGGGAGATATAGCCTCAGGGCCTGGGTGCTCCAGCGAGAGGCATTCGTGCTTCTTCGCTTCTGGTTTCAACTCTCTTGGAAATTAGACTAATTTTCCGGTTTCGGGAACTCCGTCAACTTTTATTGTACTCTTTATCTATTGCCAAGCTTGAACTGATTTCGTCTCTCCGGTGCAGCACTCGTGATGGCGTACGCGTCACGTTCATAGTCACATTACCTGCAGAGTAGTGGACTCGAGCCTTCCCAGGTGGCGCCACTGTTCACTTTGGAAGCTGTTGCCTGTCGGACTTCTTTCGTTTTCGAAATAGAATTTGAAGACGGCATTGGCCGATTTTCCTTTTTATTTCCACACACTAACTGACCGTGTTACAAGGAATTTAACTAAACACTTTTGCTAATACAATTCTATAAGAAGTGCGATTCTTTTAAAGTAGTTTTTCGGTGCCACCGTGAGGGAACCACTTTTGTGACGAGTTAAAAACCACGTCACAACATCCAACTTCAATATTCACCTTATATAATCGAGCAGTACTTTCAGTTCCTTTCTTCTTTCCCATTCCGAAACAGCCCCACTTAACAAAGTACTTAAACATCATCAATCCTTTTTTCCAATCTCCACAAAATTTCCTTTCTCCGATCCTCAACGCTTTTTTCATTACAGCCACTCCTTTTGTCATATTAAATCAGCATTGACTCTTGTGGCAAATTTTTGTCGACTAGTTGTATTGGCAGGAACATGGGCAACCCAAAATTTTATAGTCTATAACTGTTTGCCATTAATAGTGTCTCTGGCTACTAATATTGTACAATTAATATGCCAATGGTTTTTTTCTTTTGAACAAATAGACTAGTTGTCTAAAGATTCCCACCACTCTAGTGTAACGAACTCTATTTTTGAAATGTTTAGATATGCTTCTAGAAAAAGACATTGGCCTAAAAGACCCAATAGTGCCAATGATGGGAGGAATCAGGAGGTTTATTGTGGAGGTCCGATGTACACAATGTCCAGGTCGGAATGCAGTGACAATGATTCGGATCCCTATCACAGACCACACAGATCAAGAAGTCGAGACAGCTATTGGGGTAGTGATCAAGAGTTCGATAGTTGGGGCGAGAGACCCTACTGGTCTGAAGGAGCGGACGCTAAGAACGATTCCTTCCACAAAAGGAGGATGAACAGACACAGAACGAGAATGCAAAACAAGTCTCAAAATTCTCCATTCGAGGACGATTTCACCCAGCCAATAGAACGCAGCGAAGCTTCTGTAGACTCTCTGAGTGCCGAACCTCGAACTCGTGTAGATGTGGAACTAAAGAAGTCCCCAAGTCCTAGAAGTATTAAGGAACACGGAAAAAGGGAACCTAGGTCCTACAAAAGTTCCAGCTATTTTGAAGATGACCTGACTCCAACAGCAAGTGCTTCAAGTGATGCTTCTGATAGGCCCAGACTTGGCTCTGATCTTAAAGCTACTCCTGAAGAAATGCCTGCTGACATAAAAGATCCCGATAGTTTCGTTTCCGAAGACAGCGGTAGGGACAGCTTTTTTAATGGCGATCAGCGTTTCGATGACGACGCTTTTACGTTCCGTTCCGAGTTAGAGGACCAAGTGCCTGAAAAATCGACCTTGAAGAATTCTAGGCCCAATAAGTACGCTAATAATAAACTCAAGAGTGACCAATACATCAAAAAGTCTGAATCAGTCAACATTTTCGCTCGGGAAAATGATCCATTTGACGACGACGAATTCTTCAACTGATCCAAGGCCTCGGGTTCCAAGAAGAAATCTGGGTCCCCTCGAATTTCATGGGATCAGAGCACTTGCATCTCTTATTCACGCCAATCTCAAGGATCATAATGCTCCTGATGTCGATGTGAAGAATGATATTTTTATATCCGTCGAAAGGATAGGAACACATTTTGCTTTATCTAGGAAATACTGTCGTTATTGGTTTTCAATATAGCAAACTAAAAAAAAAAACCCAAGAGAACCTTCTCAAACGACTGATGGGTTTCGATTTTTTTCGGCAGTAGATGCTCTAACTGTCTGAGAACTGATTAACAATTATGACTAAACTTTGTGACCGTTTTTCTATTTAGATATTTTTCCCAAACTTCTGCATCATAAGATTGTTTGTTCTTCATCTAATTTAAAAATCTAAAGAAAGTCATCTTACAAAAAAATTGATTTGTTAATATATTGTGATTATAGTGTGGGGATGTTAGAGATATCTCTCCAACATCCAAGATATCCATCCAAAATGTTGTCTTGTCAGTTTTTTCGCACTCTGTATTCCGCAAAGTACTTTTCTGCTCTTTACGTGCACAGAAGACGAAAAAAACTTGGATTCAAGTTTTGCATAACTTATAAATAATTTAGACAGTTGGAAAGTATCTATTGCACTTTAGACAAACGAACGTTCTTGAATTTTATGTGCAATTTAGGAAATTTTCCTAATATAAAGGACATAAAGAAACGACGACGGCGTGTAAAAAACCAAAAGTTGTATGAATATGATTGTTATACCATTAGTGAATTAAATGTTTGACCTGGAGTGCTGTGAGCGACAAAGACAGCTAATTATCAATGAAATTTGATTTACCTGTAAGATAAGCTAAATTAATAGATCCGTCGCTGTTGTTTCAGGAAATTAAAAGAAATTTAATACAACTGGATATAATTCCTACTGTTGAAATATATAATGATTAAGAGACAGCGAGGGATCATGTGTTATAAGACGTACACGTTTTATTAATGATTAGAGAATAAAAGTTTGTTTGAATTAAAAAAGGACAAGTTTGCATAGTTACATTGTACATTGCAAATCTTTCTGTTATTAACCCTCAAATATTGGATCAAATCCAAAAGAAAACTAGTCGAAAAATTAACGCTTTTCTTAAATGTTTGTATTTTAATTTAGGAGATTGACAATATTGAAATCGATTACTAGTATAGTTTAAGTTTATCTCAATTCTGGAAAGTGGTAGTACGAGGGTTAATGACTCTGATACAATAAACGATCAATTGAACTACAAAGATACTTTTTTAAAAATAATAACTATAGACAGATGAACTGTTAAATTATTTATTTTCAATATCGCTCTAGAAGAATTGTATAAATGTGTGCTCTCTAAGTAAACAATTTTAAATCATTCATCAGGGAAATTCAAATATTATAATCCACATTTAGGCGAACTGTAGCAAAAAAGAACAACTGTTTATTGTATAAAATTTCCAACTCGTACTTCATGAAACAGATTATCTTGATCGGTAACAAGAAAGCATATCTACCAATAAAGATTTTAAGAAACCAAATAAAATTCTTTATTCATTTTCTTCACCTTCCTTTTCTTTTCCATAGTTTTTACTCAATTACATTGCTATCTAACATTATTAATTCAATAGATTTTTCCAGTCAGGTCAAAACAAGTTTAACAATTTTCAGCTTTAGGTGTTTGTTTAAGTGGTTGTTTAAGTTACGTACAAAAGCTTTGTCTTGTAAAAGATACATTTTTAAACATTTATATACAATCTATTGACATTTAGCGCTGACATGGCACTCGGATAGGGTGGATATTTAATACCTCTTGAAAAATTGTTTCCCGAAGACTGCAGCTTGTTTGAAATTTTAGGTCAAAAAAGAATCAGCGCTGTAAGGATCATGTATATTAAAATATTCTTGGCGCGAGGCAATATTAATAATTTCATTTCCTTCTGAGTAACACTCCAACCAAGAGTTGGCCTATTTGAAAGTCAATAAGATGCAAATCAGCCGGAAAGGACCCGAAGTGGTCTATCCTTCTGTACCGAGAGAACGAGATCGAAACTTCATTGCGGCGCTTGGTAAACACTTGATGCTTTTACCCAGCCTATGAAATATTGATAAATCTACAACCCTCAAATCTCTGATGTGGGCACTGAAAGAAGCCTCTTTTATATGCACATAATGCCTGATTCAAGGAGATTTAATGCTCTTCTAGAAAAACGCTTTTACAGGAAATACAAAAACTTAACGACTAGTTTTTACATATTTAAGATCTGGTCCAATTTTGAAGTAACAGTATTGATATATAATTACACCGGCCTACAAACAACATAAACGTACGTCTTGAGCTTTAGATCAGATCAAGTGAGCTTTATGTAGAACTTGATAGAACTTTGGGAATCACCGTAGGAAAGTCTTGAATAACTTGATTTATATTTAAGCATACAATTTTTGATTAAAATATTATTTGAATTATTAAAATAAATTGAAAATCAACTGTAACGACAATTTTTCTAAACCTGAAGATTAAACAAAAATAAATTTATACTTATACTAACAAATTTAATAGCCAAATTAGACAAATGACTCTAAAAGTCATAACCAGAACTATATCGACCAAAACGTTATTGCGGTCGCCATGGACCTTTCAATTAAACTTTAGAATATTACAAATAAATGATTTGAATATTACAAAAGAACCTCAATTAATTTGAAGTAATTAAAACTAATTCTCGGACACGTCGTCAGGCAAAAGAATCAACTTCCAAGTTAATTTGATTAACGAGATTCCCTCTGTCCCTATCTTTTTTTTTCTTTGCAATCAACCAGAGCAGTAGCAGTTTTCTAATTCTTGAAAGTTGACAAGTTTGTCTTGTTTGGCAGCAACGGTTAAACGGCGGGAGTAGCTGTGAGGCTCTTTAGTTTGCCAAATGCCTCCTCTTTCAATTAGACTAGGGCAGCACTTGTTTGATTTTGGACTAGACAGACTGCTGCCTTATGAAAAGACAAGCTGTCACTTGTCATAATACATAGTATACATATAGTCCTTACTATATATTACGCGAATTTTTTACTAAAATGATTTAAATTTATAGAAATTAATTATTGTAATAAATTTTTCCGATTATTTAACTGGTTTTTTAATATTTGATAAAACGTGAATCTCTACGCAACGGGGATAAAAGTGCCGTTCGCTTGGGACTGCACGGAAAAAAATGTTCTGTGAAAACTGCAACGCGGTTTTGTGGAATGCACAAATAAGTGTGCTTTGTAATCTATACAAAAGTGGTTTGGGAGAAACACAAACTGACTTGTGTTAATCCCAAGAAATTCAGTAATGCGCATGCGCCACACATGCGCAAAGGAATCAGCTGTTGGCGTTCTGCATCATGTCGTTGACATATTGTCGCATATACAGAATTGGTTTGTGTTTTTCCCAAACTCAGTTTGTGAAGATCACAAGTCCCGTTTTGCGGAAGGCGCAAGTAGTTTCAGTGAATTTCACAAAACATTTTTTTCCGTGTGGTTGTGCCGCATGGTACAGCAACTGTGGCAATCAGAAATTGGTTAAATGTTTTGTAAGATTAGACACATTTAAAACGTATTAAGGACAAAAATAGTATTAGTTACATTCGCATTAATAGCGATTTAAATTAATCCCTCTCAGATTGAATATTGCCACATTATATTTTACTTTATACGTTTTAGAAATTATTTATTAAGCTTTTAAATAATATTTTTTACTTCTTTTACTGTTAATATTTTGGGGATCGGGAAAACGGAACAAATGCCAATATCCGTGAACACAAATTTATTTAAAATAGTAAAAGTTTAATCTTAAAAATCAAGAGAATTTTAGAACACATTACAAAGCACTTTTCATGCAGTCGCCATGTTTTTCTACTGTCGCCCTCTAACTAAATTCGTTGAGACTTATCTTTATACTAACTGTAATTTTATAAAATAAATTTATATTAGAAATTCGGATCCCACAATATATAAATATTTATTTGTATAAACTATTTTAAGAGACTGATTAATTATATTTTTATAGAATTGAGGTTGGAGAACGAGTATTAATTTTATTAAAGCGGTACCAAAATCTAAAGTTTTTGCGATTGTTTAAAAAAACTTGAAATGTTTAAAATATTATAAAACATGATGTTCCTTTTTATAAAATAGAGGCTGACTAATTATATAATTTAATAGAAACTAATTCAGAGGACGATTAAAGCGGTATAATAATCTAGAGTTCCAATGATTGTTCAAAAAAACTTTAAATTTTTATAAAATTTGATTAATAAATTATAATAAATCATACATTTAAGTTATTTGGTTAGTTTTCTATTAAAAAACCTTTGTCTTAAATTAAACCAAAAAATACACTTTACAGAAATTGTTTGTACGTATTAAAAACACAAATTATTATACTTTAAAAAATATTTTTCAATTCTATTTCCCGTTGAAATGCAAAAAAGTCCAATTTTTTAAAAAAATTACAATTATCTAAAGAACTACTTGTTTGACACAAATCAATAAATGTGTTATAAAATCCTGAATATAAAGAATTAATTTTGCGCAACTCATGTACCCACTTTTCAATATCCTATAATGTATTTTCTGATGTAAAAATTATAAAAATCAATGGAAAAATAATTCCAAAACTTTAAACTCAAAAGTAATACTTTGTAATCTCTGTTCCCAAATTTTAAGAAAGTATAAAATACATGTAGAATTTTAAATTTAATTAGACATAACTTACTAAATTATATTTTATTTAAAATTAACTGTGACTGTCAGTAAGGTGCACGGAGTGAAAGACTCCATGAATAATTTCTTGACATATTTCATTATTGGATGTACAAAAAGTGATGTGACTCCTTCTGTGATAAGTATCTCATGAAATCTGTAAAATTATGGGTTGTTATAAAAATTGAAATACAGAAGAAGGAAATAGGTTTTAAAACTTCGTTGGTTATTTAGTGATCTTAAATTTGTTGTCCACCTTAAAATGTCAATTAGTGCTGATTTTCTTTTATTGTCAGGTAGCACAGAGTCCAACGAGAAGATTTTGACTGATGTCTATAAAATTTGGGGTTTATATATCATCGCATTTTTATCGTATCAAAATAGGCTTCCGTCTTTGTGTTTCAAAACCTGATGCAATTTTCTGAGAAATTTTGTTCATCATTATCTGAACGCGACAAAGGTTACAGGTGCTATTGTTTGCCCTTCTATGAGCTGGCTTTGCAAGTTATTATAACATTTCACATGTTACTTAATCTAAAGGTTTTAATTTCCGTATTACAAATTCATTGTTTAATTAAGTTATATTCTAGAAGTCTATTTGTCACGATTTTGGCCTTGGCATTATAAAATTTTACGTGTGTTAAAAGAAAAGAAATTATTATTATATATTTTAGCTTTTCAATTAATTAAATTATAAAAGTTACTGACGCAAGAATAGAAACACAAATCGGAAATTATATCGGAAACTACATCGGAAACTACAAAGGAAACTACATCGGTTCCTATCCCAAATTCCGATATAGTATCCCATGTCGGAATTTTCGATAGTAAATAAAAAGACAATTTACAACTTGTTCCCAATGAATTTTGAAAGAAAAGTTAAATTCCTTATGTGAAAGTGTGAATAACTTTCAGCTCAAATCGATAAACCTTAACACATAAAATAAAGTTTCAGAACGGATCTTTAAAAAGACTGACATTTTGGAAGCCCGCCTCCTTCGTACAGTTGTTGAGTTAACCCGTGTATACGCCGCGTTGGTGGCGCAAACGTACTCAAAGAATGAAAGTACTTTTGTTCTAAAGGAGTGTAGTGAGAGAGAATTGAAAACTGGAAGGGGGTAAGTGTAGCGAGAGGGTGGAAGAGGGCGTGGAGACAAACGGAGAGTATACATATATGGGGATTGGGAAATGAACCGAGCTCTCGTCAAATGCAATTCTAAAAGGGTACAAGAAATGTTTATAATTGGGATTGTCGGGCTGTTGTTATGTTCCGCAGTTTCACTTTTAGGAGAATAGCGTTGTAGAATAAATGTCACTACGCTTGCGTCATTTTATTCACACACATGTTTGTAAGCTTGCATGTGTGTATGTATGTAAGTATGTATTTATGTATGTAAGCATAGATGTGTGTATGTATTTAAGTATGTTTGTATGTAATGTAACGCGCTAAAATTTTATCGCGTACAAATATAATTATTATTTAATTTGAAACACATAAATCAATCAACATCAAAACGACAGTCAACTATTCAAGGCTGCTGTGACAGCCGAATCAAAACTTGTCAAATTGTGACACTTTATATCTAAATTTCACTTTTGTTATTGTTTGGCCTAACCTGAAAAACTCGTTATTACACTAACGTCATATTTCCATTAAAATTTAACTTAAATCAATAAATCTTTTATATTGTCTTTCCCTTCTTTGCCAACTTGTCGAACCGGCGAACTTGACGAACTCAAAGTTGCGTATTCTGACTTCTTCTTTTCCACACGCACTGAATCATCTTTCAACCTGTCATCGTTGAGAGGCGAGAT